>JAWQFJ010034959.1:0-12500 GCA_034096865.1 Theodoxus fluviatilis | reverse complement strand
TGAGTGTGTGCGTGCGTGTGTGATTGTGTCTATATGTGTATGTGTGTATGTACGTGTGTGTGAGATTGTGGTGTGTGATTGTGTGTGTGTGTGTGTGTGTGTGTGTGTGTGTGTGTGTGTGTGTGTGTGTGATTGTGGTGTGTGATTGTGTGTGTGTGTGTGTGTGTGTGTGTGTGTGTGGTGTGTGTGTGTGTGTGTGTGTGTGTGTGTGATTGTGTGTGTGTGTGTGTGTGTGTGTGTGTGTGTGATTGTGTGTGTGTGTGTGCATGTGCGTGCAGGTGTGTCACTAGAGCTGTTTACAGTCTAATTATTCGCTTTCTATGAATCGCGTAGGGAGAAAGGGTGGATCTAATCTTACCTCCAACCCACGGGGAGGGTGGGGGTGGGGTGGGGTGGGGGTGGTAGGGGGGGGGGATGAATTACTAAGATAGCATAACTGTCAATTAGGAAGGCGTACATGAATAAGTCAATAACACGACCTCTGACCTTAATCCAATGACGTCAAGACCAAGTTGACACCATAGGGCTGAACGAGAAATACATGTCTGTTTCGCAAGTTTAGTTGACCAGCACAAAAGCCTGGATGACCACAGCGCCATGTTTATGTGACAGAAATTCAGGAACTCTGATTGAAAGGACGAGTCCATGGTCGCATGAGGACCGCCATACAGAACCCCACAAAGACGTAGATTCAAGTTCCACTGCAGCCTAATTAAATTCTTGTCCCACCTGACACGATACACTGTCACTAATGGCGTCATGCCTGGCACCTGACACGAAAAAACTGACATCTGACATGCGTCGACATGTGGCACATGACATCACGTCACACCTGACGACTGTCACGTGTCACAACACTTCACTCGCGTCACACTCGTGTCACAACACTTCACTCGTGTCACACTCGACACGCCTCAAATCTGAAAACTGACAAGCGTCACACCTGACGCTTGACATACGTCACACCTGGTTTGACTCGGGCCAAATCTGACAAGTGACATGCGTCACAACTGACACTTGACTCGCGTCATATCTGACTCGTGTCGCATTTGGCAAGCTTCAAATCTGACAAGTGACATGCGTCACAACTGACACTTGACTCGCGTCGAATCTGACTTTGATATGCATCACACCTGACACTTGAGTTGGGTCAAATCTGACATTTGACACGTGTAACACCTGATACTTGGCACGCGTCGAAAATGACAGACCTGAAATGACATTTCCTACAACAGCGACAAGTTCATTCCACACCAGATGAAAAAAGAGAGATGTTAATTCAATTAGGCATGTACTACCGCATGCTTGCACAACATCCCAAGAAGAAAACTCCACAGAAAATTCTGACATCGCATGTCACATCTGTAACATGTCAGAACTGTGTCACAGGTCACATCCGTGTCACCCGTCACAACTGACACAAGACCGACGCCGCGTGACGCAACACCCAACCCTTGTCTGTCCTTTGCAGATCCACCACCCAGGTGACCGGGGGAAATGGCAGCATCGTGGTCATCATGGGCACGGTGGATGCCATGGGAACCGTGGGCAGGGGCATGGGGCGTCCTGGTCACGTGGCCCTGTCTCGCCCTCACTGCTCCTCTGCTCCTGCTCACCATGGGGGCAGTGCTCCTGGGTCACGTGACGCCAAGGTGGGGTCATCTCCTTGCCCTGCCTGTGGTGGCCGCGCTACTGGACTTCCTGCTGCCCCCCGCCCCCGCGCTGTCCGCCCTGACCCTGGTCACCTGCTTGGAGCTGTCCGCCCTGCCTGCTCCTCGCCTGGCCCCCCACGGCAAAGTGGTCCTCATATCAGGTGTGTGTGAGTCTGTGTGTATATGTGCAATGTGTACTTGTTGGAGTGTGTGTGTGTGTGTGTGTGTGTGTGTGTGTGTGTGTGTGTGTGTGTGTGTGTGTGGTATATGTGCAATTTGTACTTCCCTGAGTGTGTGTGTTTGTATGTGCAATGTGTGCTTATCCGAGTGTGTGTGTGTGTGTGTGTGTGTGTGTGTGTGTGTGTGTGTGTGCATTTCTCTCTCTCTCTCTCTCTCTCTCTCTGTGTGTGTGTGTGTGTGTGTGTGTGTGTGTGTGTGTGTGTTTGCATAGGTACATGTGCGCCTCCGATTGTGTGTGTCTGCGTGTATATGTGCACGTGCACTTGTGTGTGTGTGTGTGTGTGTGTTCGTGCGTGTGTGAGTGTTCGTGCGTGTGTGTGTGTTCGTGCGTGTGTGTGTGTTTAAGCGCACGCACTTGTGCATGTGTTTTCTCTCTGTGTGTGTGCATGCTTGTGTACGCACGTGTGTGTGTGTGTGTGTGTGTGTGTGTGTGTGTGTGCGCGCGTGCGTGCATGCAAAATGTGTTTGCCTACGTATGTGTGCATATGTCTGTGTACGAGGATGGGTTGGTGAGTATCCAGTGGCAGCACACCCAGAAGACACCCGCACAGCTGCAGACAGGATGGGTGGGATTTTCGGCCCACCAGTCTTTGACCGCTATGCAAGGTCATTAAGCACAAACTAGAATAGTTTAGAATAAGCGTAAATAAAGTCACGATGTTTCTATTTATTCACCTTTTAGGAATCGCGTAGAGAGGCAGCGGGTCTGTTCTGCCCCCAACCCACAGGGGGGTCTATTCTGCCCCCCAACCCACAGGGGGGCCTGTTCTGCCCCCCAACCCACAGGGGGCTGCTGAGGACAGCAAGCAGGCCTGAATCCTGCCCGACTGTGTGCCTGACTGTGTGCCCGACTATGTGCCTGTGTGCCTGACTGTATGCCTGACTGTCCGTGTGTCTGTGCGTGTGTACGACTGTTCGGGTGTCTGAGAGTGTGCCTGACTGTATGCCGGACTGTCGGTGTGTCTGTGCTTGTGTCCGACTGTCCGTGTGTCCGTGCTTGTGTCCGACTGTCCGTGTGCCTGTGCTTGTGTCCGACTGTCCGTGTGCCTGTGCTTGTGTCCGACTGTCCGTGTGTCTGTGCTTGTGTTCGGCTGTCTGTGTGTCTGTGCTTGTGTCCGACTGTCTGTGTGTCTGTGCTTGTGTTCGGCTGTCCGTGTGTCTGTGCTTGTGTCCGACTGTCCGTGTGTCTGTGCTTGTGTCCGACTGTCCGTGTGTCTGTGCTTGTGTCCGACTGTCCGTGTGTCTGTGCTTGTGTTCGAGTGTTCGTGTGTCTGTCCGTGTGTCTGTCCGTGTGTCCGACTGTTCGTGCGTCTGTCCGTGTGTCCGACTGTTTGTGTGTCCGACTGTCCATTTGCCTGAGAGTCTGTGTGCCTGACTGTTCGTGAGCCTGACTGTCCATATGCCTGACTGTCCGTGTGTCTAACTGTCCATGCCTGACTGTCCGTGTGTGTCCGACTGTCCGTGTGCCCGACTGTCCGTGTGCCCGACTGTCCACGTGCCTGACTGTCCGTGTGCCCGACTGTCCGTGTGCCCGACTGTCCGTGTGCCCGACTGTCCGTGTGCCTGACTGTTCGTGTGTCTGCTTGTCCATATGCCTGACTGTCAGTGTGTCCGACTGCTCGTGCGTCTGCTTGTTCATGTCTGACTGTCCGTATGCCTGACTGTCCGTGTGTCTGCTTGTCCGTATGTCTGACTGTCCATGTGCCTGACTGTCCGTGTGCCCGACTGTTCGTGTGCCCGACTGTCAATATACCTGAGAGTTGTGAGCCCGACTGGTTGTGTGTCTGACTGTTTCGTGTGTCTGACTGTCAATATGCCCGAGAGTCTGTGTGTCTGACTGTTCGTGTGCCTGACTGTCCGTGTGTCCGACTGTCAATATGCCCGAGAGTCTGTGTGCCTGACTGTTCGTGTGTCCGACTGTCCGTGTGCCTGACTGTCCGTGTGTCCGACTGTCAATATGCCCGAGAGTCTGTGTGCCTGACTGTTCGTGTGCCTGACTGTCCGTGTGCCTGACTGTCCGTGTGCCTGACTGTCCGTGTGTCCGACTGTCAATATGCTCGAGAGTCTGTGTGCCTGACTGTCCGTGTGTCCGACTGTCAATATCCCCGAGAGTCTGTGTGCCTGACTGTCCGTGTGTCCGACTGTCAATATGCCCGAGAGTCTGTGTGCCTGACTGTCCGTGTGTCCAACTGTCAATATGCCCGAGAGTCTGTGTGCCTGACTGTCCGTGTGTCCGACTGTCAATATGCCCGAGAGTCTGTGTGCCTGACTGTCCGTGTGTCCGACTGTCAATATGCCCGAGAGTCTGTGTGCCTGACTGTTCGTGTGTCCGACTGTCCGTGTGCCTGACTGTTCGTGTGTCCGACTGTCAATATGCCTGAGAGTCTGTGTGCCTGACTGTTCATGTGTCTGACTGCCCACATGCCTGAGAGTCTGCATGCTGACTGTATGTTTGCTTCACTGTTCATATATTCGACTCCCTGATATCTATCTACCTTCAGGCTGTGATAGCGGGCTGGGCTGGGCGCTGGCCAGGAGGCTGGACGGACTAGGGGTGGAGGTGGTGGCGGGGCTACTGGACCCGGAGTGCCGAGGGGGGCAGCTACTGCATCAGTGTTGCTCTTCGCGTCTGTCCACAGCTGCCCTTGACGTCACCAACATGGATCAGATCCGTGACGTCGCCTCCAGTCTCCAGCTACGGGGATGTGGTACGGAATGAGTGTCTCCATCTACTGTGTGTGTCTCCATCTACTGTGTGTGTCTCCATCTGCTCTGTATGTCTCCATATACTGTATGTGTCTCCATCTACTGCGCGTGTCTCCATCTGTTGTATATGTCTCCATCTACTGTGTGTGTCTCCATCTACTGTGTGTGTCCCCATTTGGTGTGTATATCTACTGTGTGTATCCATCTGCTGTATATGTCTCCATTTACTGTGTGTGTCTCCATCTACTGTGTGTGTCCCCATTTGCTGTATATATCTCCATCTACTGTGTCTCCATCTGCTGTATATGTCTCCATTTACGGTGTGTGTCTCCATCTACTGTGTGTGCCCCCATTTGCTGTGTATGTCTCCATCTACTGTGTGTCTCCATCTGCTGTGTGTGTCCCTATCTCCTGTGTGTGTCTCCATCTGCTGTGTGTGTCCCCATCTACTCTGTGTGTCCCCATCTACTGTATATGTCTCCATTTGCTGTGTGTGTCCCTATCTACTGTGTGTGTGTCTCCATCTACTGTGTGTCTCCATCTGCTGTATACGTCTCCATCTACTGTGTCTCCATCTGCTGTGTGTGTCCCTATCTACTGTGTGTGTCTCCATCTGCTGTGTGTGTCTCGATCTGCTGTGTGTGTCCCCATCTACTGTGTGTGTCTCCATCTACTGTGTGTGTCCCCATTTGCTGTGTATATCTCCATCTACTATGTGTCTCCATCTGCTGTGTGTGTCCCTATCTACTGTGTGTGTCTCCATCTGTTGTGTGTGTCTCCATCTACTGTATATGTCTCCATCTGCTGTGTGTGTCCCTATCTACTGTGTGTGTCTCCATCTACTGTGTGACTCCATCTGCTGTATACGTCTCCATCTACTGTGTGTGTCTCCATCTGCTGAGTGTATTTGCTGTGTGTGTCTCCATCTGCTGTGCGTATCGCCATCTGCTATATATGTGTCTCCATCTACCGTGTGTCTTCATCTGCTGCATATGTCTCCATCTGCTGCATATGTCTCCATCTGCTGTATGTCTCCATCTACTGTGTGTGCCTCCATATGCTGTATATGCCTCCATATGTGTGTCTCTATCTGCCGTATGTCTCCATCTACTGTGTGTGTCTCCATCTGCCGTATGTCTCCATCTACTGCATGTGTCTCCACCTGCTATATGTCTCCATCTACTGCATGTGTCTACACCTACTGTATGTCTCTATCTACTGCATGTGCACTTATCTACTGGGCCTCCACTTGCTGTATAATTAGGTCTCCATCTACAGCATCTGTCTCCATCGACTGTATGTATACCCACATACTGTACATATCTCCACACTACACCACCATACACAGCTACAGAACTATCACTGTAGCTAGACAAGACCCTGTGGCCATACAGACAGCTACAGCTAGACACACAATCACATAACTTACACTGCATTAAACAGCTCCCACTGTAGCAAGGCACACATCTAAAGGACTACCACTTAGCCATGCACACAGCGATAGGACTTACACACACACACACTCACACACACACACACAC
This sequence comes from Theodoxus fluviatilis, assembly GCA_034096865.1. NCBI lineage: Eukaryota > Metazoa > Mollusca > Gastropoda > Cycloneritida > Neritidae > Theodoxus > Theodoxus fluviatilis. Next base: position 6,361 of record JAWQFJ010034959.1, on the reverse strand, counting down.
GCGCGCACACGCGCGCGCGTGCACACGTACACGCACATGCACACACACACTGACACACAGCGATAGGACTAATACACACACACACACACACACACACACACACACTGACACACAGCGATAGGACTAATACACACACACACACACACAGCGATAGGACTCACACACACGAGAGAGAGAGAGAGAGAGAGAGAGAGAGAGAGAGAGAGAGAGAGAGAGAGAGAGAGAGACAGAGAGAGAGAGAGAGAGAGAGAGAGAGAGAGAGAGAGAGAGAGAGAGAGACAGAGAGAGAGAGAGAGAGAGAGAGAGAGAGAGAGAGAGAGAGAGAGAGAGGGAGAGAGAGAGAGAGAGAGAGAGAGAGAGAGAGAGAGAGAGAGAGGGGGGGGGGAGGGGGGGGGAGAGGGGGGACGGGACAGACAGACAGACAGACAGACAGACAGACAGACAGGCAGACAGACAGACGGACATAGAGACAGACAGACAAACGGATATACAGACAGACGAACGGACATACAGACATACAGTGGCACGTTGCTTACGCCAGGAACCTTGCAAGATCTTGCGAGGAATAAGCCTCTATCAACATGAGTCAACACAATGAAAGCAGATGTAAAGGCAGTCAAACGTTTGACACATGTTGACACCGGCATATTCTTTGCCAACTAGGAAGGCTAAGCAACGCGACCCAGGATTACCCCTGTAGCCATACACACAGGACACAGCACTGCCACTCTAGCTGGACACACTACAACAGGACCACACTGCTGCTTACACAGGACTGTGGGGGCTGGTCAACAACGCGGGGCGGTGCTACGTGGGGGGCGTGGAGGTGGTGGCTGGCCAGGACATGGAGCTTCTTGTCAAGGTCAACTTGCTAGGACCCCTGCACCTGACTCGCGCCTGCCTGCCTCTGCTTCGAACCAGTCGTGGCCTCATCGTCAACGTTGCTAGCATCACAGGTAATGAATGCACTAGTATCATGCAGTCGCATGCAGTACCGAAGGACCATGGATCCATGCTGCTGGGTGCCAGTCCTGTCCCATCGACAGTGTCTGCTGTGGCTCAGGAGTCCCATGCAGGAGTGGCAGTCCTGTCCCGTGGACAGTGTCTCCTGTGGCTCAGGAGTCCCATGCACGAGTGCCTGTCCAAACCGCAGTGTTCGCATCTAAGGTCGAAGCTGGTCTGTTCGCCCGAAGCCGGGTCTTCCTTCAGAGGTGCTTAATATCTCTGCTCCATGAGATTTCTCTCGGACTTTGAGGAGCCTCTCTGCACTCCTTGTCTCCAGGCACTCCTGTCCAAAGCAGCTACCTCCCAGGTGTCCAGACTGATCCCAGCGCTGCAAGATCATGCTTGCATAGGTTGACAGGTGTGCCTCTTTCCCTCTGCTAGTTTATCCATAGATTAAATATTTGGGGATTCGTCCATCTTCCATATGGCTACATGCAGCTACAGTTCCTACTATAGAGCCAGACACCATGTGCAGGAAACTGAAACAATTTTGAACCTCAAGCAGGGATTGAACATGTGAACTCTGGGTGAGTGTCCCAAGTGTTTTAAACAACTGAGCCACTTAGGTCTTTGACAAATTATGTTTCTACAGTGCTAATGTATAGACAAAACATTTTTTCCAACGTCATAATGTGAGTAACGCCCTGGTATCAGCTAGCTACAGCATAGGTAACACAGGCGACCTTCCAGTGACAGGTAACACACAATGCCTGCTCAACATGCAGGTGACATGGTTAACGCACTCAGCTTGTGGTACACGTTGACAGGGACACAAAATGCAAGTACTAGGACAAGTTTCAGTGCCACTTGTGTCTACTGCAGGACTGCTGTCCACACTACTGTGTATCTACTGCAGGACTGCTGTCCGCATTACTGTGTGTCTACTGCAGGACTGCTGTCCACACTACTGTGTGTCTACTGCAGGACTGCTGTCCACACTACTGTGTGTCTACTGCAGGACTGCTGTCCACACTACTGTGTGTCTACTGCAGGACTGCTGTCCGCATTACTGTGTGTCTACTGCAGGACTGGTGTCTGCACTACTGTGTCTACTGCAGGACTGCTGTCCGCATTACTGTGTGTCTACTGCAGGACTGCTGTCCGCACTACTGTGTGTCTACTGCAGGACTGCTGTCCGCACTACTGTGTGTCTACTGCAGGACTGCTGTCCGCACTACTGTGTGTCTACTGCAGGACTGCTGTCCGCATTACTGTGTGTCTACTGCAGGACTGGTGTCCGCACTACTGTGTGTCTACTGCAGGACTGGTGTCCACACTACTATGTCTACTGCAGGACTGCTGTGTCTACTGCAGGACTGCTGTCCGCATTACTGTGTGTCTACTGCAGGACTGCTGTCCACACTACTGTGTGTCTACTGCAGGACTGCTGTCCACACTACTGTGTGTCTACTGCAGGACTGCTGTCCACACTACTGTGTGTCTACTGCAGGACTGCTGTCCACACTACTGTGTGTCTACTGCAGGACTGCTGTCCACACTACTGTGTGTCTACTGCAGGACTGCTGTCCGCACTACTGTGTGTCTACTGCAGGACTGCTGTCCACACTACTATGTCTACTGCAGGACTGCTGTCCGCATTACTGTGTGTCTACTGCAGGACTGGTGTCCGCACTACTGTGTGTCTACTGCAGGACTGGTGTCCACACTACTATGTCTACTGCAGGACTGCTGTGTCTACTGCAGGACTGCTGTCCGCATTACTGTGTGTCTACTGCAGGACTGCTGTCCACACTACTGTGTGTCTACTGCAGGACTGCTGTCCACACTACTGTGTGTCTACTGCAGGACTGCTGTCCGCATTACTGTGTGTCTACTGCAGGACTGGTGTCTGCACTACTGTGTCTACTGCAGGACTGCTGTCCGCATTACTGTGTGTCTACTGCAGGACTGCTGTCCACACTACTGTGTGTCTACTGCAGGACTGCTGTCCGCATTACTGTGTGTCTACTGCAGGACTGGTGTCCACACTACTGTGTGTCTACTGCAGGACTGCTGTCCGCATTACTGTGTGTCTACTGCAGGACTGGTGTCCGCACTACTGTGTGTCTACTGCAGGACTGCTGTCCACACTACTATGTCTACTGCAGGACTGCTGTCCGCATTACTGTGTGTCTACTGCAGGACTGGTGTCCGCACTACTGTGTGTCTACTGCAGGACTGGTGTCCACACTACTATGTCTACTGCAGGACTGCTGTGTCTACTGCAGGACTGCTGTCCGCATTACTGTGTGTCTACTGCAGGACTGCTGTCCACACTACTGTGTGTCTACTGCAGGACTGGTGTCCACACTACTGTGTGTCTACTGCAGGACTGCTGTCCACACTACTGTGTGGCTACTGCAGTACTGCTGTCCGCATTACTGTGTGTCTACTGCAGGACTGTTGTCCACACTACTGTGTGACTACTGCAGGACTGCTGTCCGCACTACTGTGTGTCTACTGCAGGACTGGTGTCCACACTACTGTGTGTCTACTGCAGGATTGCTGTCCACACTACTGTGTGTCTACTGCAGGACTGGTGTCCACACTACTATGTCTACTGCAGGAATGGTCCCCGTACCACTGATGAGTGGCTACTGCATGTCCAAGGCGGGACTGACCTCCCTGTCCGAAGTGCTGAGACAGGAGCTAGGGCCCTGGGGCATCAAGGTGTCCACAGTGGTCCCTAGCGCCTTCAAGACTGGTGAGTGGAGAGTGGCACTGCCCAGGTAGACCAGTGCTGTGTGTGCACTTGGTCTTTATCCAGTCATACTGCTTAATTAATGAGGATGTATAGCATCTCCTCTGTGTAGAAATGCTAAATGCGAATGCATTGTTTTTTTTTTAATATTAATTTTTAATGCTTAATATGGATGGGTAGTGTCTTTTTTGTGCAGTTATCGGTACAGAGGTCAATCAAGTCTGTTTAAAAGCTTTGCCTGTCCATCTGTTTTACCTGTCTGCCTATTTCTGCCTGCCTGCCTATTTCTGCCTGCCTGCCTATTTCTGCCTGCCTGCTGAATCTCCCTGCTTATTTGTCTACCTGCCTGCCTGTATTCGATATGTCTACCTGCCTGCCTGTATTCTATATGTCTACCTGCCTGCCTGTCATTCTGTCTACTTGCCTACCTACCTGCCTGCCTGTCATTCTGTCTACTTACCTACCTACCTACTTGCCTGCCTGTCATTCTGTCTACTTGCCTACCTACCTGCCTGCCTGTCATTCTGTCTACTTGCCTACCTACCTGCCTGCCTGTCATTCTGTCTACTTGCCTACCTACCTGCCTGCCTGTCATTCTGTCTACTTGCCTTCCTTCCTACCTGCCTGTCATTCTGTCTACTTGCCTACCTACCTGCCTGCCTGTCATTCTATCTACTTGCCTACCTATTTGCCTGCCTGTCATTCTGTCTACTTGCCTACCTACCTGCCTGCCTGTCATTCTGCCTACTTACCTACCTACCTACCTGCCTGTCATTCTGCCTACTTACCTACCTACCTACCTGCCTGTCATTCTGTCTACTTACCTACCTACCTACCTGCCTGTCATTCTGTCTACTTGCCTTCCTGCCTGCCTGCCTGTCATTTTGTCTACTTGCCTTCCTACCTGCCTGCCTGTCATTTTGTCTACTTGCCTACCTACCTGCCTGCCTGTCATTCTGTCTACTTGCCTTCCTGCCTGCCCGACTGCCATGCATGCTGCTTTACTACAGGGATACTGGCCTACAACCAGGAGGCCACAGCAGAGCGCTGGTGGCAGCAGGCTTCGGAGACTGTCCGCAGTGACTATGGCAGGCACTGCTTCTACACCCATCACCGCGCAGCCAGTAGGTAGACAGTCTTCAGTAAGGGTAACCATGTCTTTAACAGTATGTACAAAAGTCTTCAACAACTGATACCCATATCTTCAATGATGGGTACTCACGTCTTCAATGATAAGTACCCTCAATTTCAAAATTATGCACACGTCTTCAGTACAGACAGCATTTTATGCAAACCATGATCGACGAGACTGCACTCTGCACAGACTCAGCTCTGTGCAGACTGTGTTCTGCACACACTGTGTGCTGCAAAGGTTTCATTCTACACTGTGTTGGAACTACACAGACACTGACTGCAACACTGACACTGTGACACAGACTGTGACATGGCCTGTTACACAGACTGTGACACTGACATTGACTGTGACAGAATGTGCCACATTGACAGACTGTGATGCAGACAGAGACACAGACTGCGACACGGACATTGACTGTGTCACAAACTGTGACACTGTGACACCACATGTGACACTGACTGTAACACCTTGACACTGACTATGACACTGACATGCTGTGCGTTGCAGACTGGGAGTCCAAGCTACAGCCGAACCTGGAGTCGGTGACGGAGGCCATGGTGGACGGGCTGCTGAGCAGACGACCCAGGGCTTTCTACCACAAGGGCTTGATGTCCAGCTGCCTGCCTTTCCTCTACCTACACCTGCCCACGCCGCTCTCCGACCTGGCTCTGCGTCTCCTTGGCGACTGGTTTGTCAGCAGCCCCAACGCCCTCCACAGAAACAGCCAGCAGGGCTAGGGTGCTGCTGCCGCCTGCCCTTACAACGGAAGAGGTGTCTCGGATGGAGTTTTCTCAATGTCCTGGCTGGACCGACGAGCCAGAGTGGTTCTGTGGAACTAAGTCTGCAAGGATGAGATAACTCCATCCAAGCAAAGACCGGCCACCTCTCCAGCCTTCTTGCAAAGTGTGTCCATCTCTCAACAATGCTCAATCAACCCAGTCCACAAGTCCAATACTCAGGGTCAATGCTTTGAGGACTTTCATTCCAAATCTTCACCCGTCTGGCATTCAAGGGTTCCTTTCCCTATGAAACATAATCTACCCAGTCCACAAGTTCAATACTCAGGGTCCATTTCTGAGGACTTTCATTCCAAACCTCCACATTCCAATGCCTGGCAAGAGGGCGACAATATTACTAGATATGAAAGGTCCCTTTCCCTACGAAGCATAAACAACTCAGTCCACAAGTTCAATACTCAAAGTCAATGCTTTGAGGACTTTCATTCCAAACCTTTACATTCCAATGCCTGGCATTCAAGGGTTCCTTTCCCTATGAAACACAATCAACAGTCCACAAGTTCAATACTCAAAGTCCATGTTTTGAGGGACTTCCATTCCAAATCTCCACATTCCAATTCCTGGCAAGAGGACGGCAATATTACTAGATACAAAAGATCCCTTTCCCTACAAAGCATAAACAACCCATTCCACAAGTTCAATACTCAGGGTTCATGCTTGAGGAAATATCATGCCAAGACTCCACACTGCAATGCCTGGCAAGAGGACAGCAATATTACTAGA
>JAWQFJ010034958.1:15000-48787 GCA_034096865.1 Theodoxus fluviatilis | reverse complement strand
AGGCACTTCGGAACTGGAGGAGTGTCCTTTTCACTGACGAGAAGCGGTCTTGCGTGGACAACGTCGATGGCCGTGACAAGATCTGGAGAAGACCCCGAGAACGCTTTGCTGATGCCAACATTGAACATCACGACCGATGGGGAGTTGCAAGCATCATGGTGTGGGGCGCCATTGGTCTGAATCAGCGAGTTGGCCCTATAATCTTTCAGAATGTGGGTCATGGTCGTGGAAATGGTGTCAATGCCGCCCGGTACATCGCCCAGGTTCTCCAGCCTCATGTGGTGCCATTTTTTCAGACGCACCAAAACTTCCTGTTCCAGCAGGATAATGCCCGTCCTCACACAGCACGTGTTACCCAGGCATTCCTGCGTCAGAACAACATCAACCTTCTGCCTTATCCCGCCAGATCACCTGACTTAAACCCAATAGAACACTTTTGGGACGCTCTCCAGAGAAGGATGAATGCCTTCGTGCCCAGACCTCGTGCACAGGCGGACTTGCGTGCAGCCATTGCCAGAGTGTGGTCCCAGGTCCCTCAAAGGCAGACCAACAACCTGGTAGGCTCCATGCACCGGAGATGCAGGGTGGTGATTAATGCCCATGGTGGTTCAACACGCTATTGACATTCCAAGTACATTTGACTAAAATTGGTTCACGGTACTGACTCATTCTTTTCGATTTTTTAAACTGTAATGTTAACCAATGTATCGAATGAATTCGTTTTGATCTGTGCTACTGTTTGTTACATGAAATTGGCCTTAATAATTCACATGCCTCAAACCCTTCTGTTTTGATTGCATTTCTTTTGCCTGTGAGTATATAATCTTTGCCGAAGCAGCAACTGAATTCACTTCATCGAATGATTTTCTGGCCGCAAATCACCTTCTTGACAGGTATGTATTGCTTTGCATTTACTAAAGATATTCCACAGGGTGTATGCGTTGATAAACAAGCTTGCATTCTTCGATAATAATGAAAAATAGATCGTTCCCATTCAAACCATACCATGTAGATCTAGGTCGAGTTCGATTTCACAACGCCTGCTACAAAAAACTAAACCAAAACACCCCCAGTATTGCAACAAATCACTTTATTACACATTACACCGTAAATTTATTCATAAACATGATCAGAACGCATCAGAAACGCGTCGATAAACAAGAAATGTTACATGTCGCAAAGCGGTGTGATTACTTCCCTAGATTCACTCATATGCCTTCCCGCTTGGTGCGCTGCGTTTCCAAGCGTCTTGTAAGTTTATATAGCAAAAGCTTGGCATGAACTATCTTTGTGTAACCTATAATCTTTGGTGATACTCAGAGCTGGCTTTGGGCGAAGAAAATAAATGATAGCAAAAAGCAATGCAAGTGACTACAGAATTGCAGGTAACTCGCACAGAAAAAAAACCAAGTGAGCAAAAACTCACAGTCTCTATTCCCTTCCTAACCGCATGGCCAATGAACCCACAGTTAGCAACGACGCCAGTGTGGTAGAAACTGCCGAAATGCACAGGTTCTGCTGTGGGTCCGTTCATGCAAGGGGGGAAGAGACATGGTGAGAGGACTGATACTCGACAGGCTGCCACGTGCTCACTCGCCATTTAAGCCAGCAACAAGCGCACGTACTTTTCACTCTTGGGAGAGCGTTTAAAACTTACCTTAGTAAGCACTGGTGAACTTGCTTTGACGGTGGCCGGACTCCGAACGTGAATTTTCCTTCAACGGTGGCCGGACTCTGAACATGAACTTTCCTTCGACAGTGGCCGGACTCCGAACGTGAACTTTCCTTCGACAGTGGCCGGACTCCGAACGTGAACTTTCCTTCGACAGTCAATGTCTGCACTCTGCTCGATATCCAATCCCATCTAATCTCCTATCCTCTCTCCCCGACAGCTACTCTTATTAGGGTCTGCAACGGGGGTTGTTGCTTCCCCTGACAAGCTAAGCGCAAGAGTTATCGCGCCTGCTTGGTCAGTACACTGCATTATTGTAACTATGGCGGTAATGGAAACTGCAAATTTCGAACGCTGGCGTATGCCGGAATTAAAGCAGTTCATACGGGAAATGCAACAGCCATTGTCGGGTACGAAAGCAGACCTAATTCAAAGGGTCAAGGGCTGTATTGCTTTGAAGGTAAACAAAGCAATCGGCGGGGAATCCGACATAGACTGTGCCGACGCTTTGGCCCCAAAGTTTCCAAAACTAACAACACCATCGGGCCAAAAACTTCCTGATCCAGTCAGTCTCAAGACAGGATGGTGTTCGGCAGTGGATTTTCCTGCAGATTTTCCGGATGCAGACCTGTACAACTATTTTGTTTTGAGAATAAGAGTAGTCGTGAACTCCCCTCCCAAGCTTGTGGCAGCCTGTGGGGTGTCAATCTCCTCACAAAGTCCCTCCCCCCTTGCATAACGGACTCACTGTTGAACCTGTGTGTGGCCACTACAACACAAGCATGTACAAGGGAATATGCGCTAAACAGGCCGTTTTTAACCGGACTAACACTTTCCTTTGAAACATAGTATTCCCATGGCTTGCTCTGGCAGGGCGCACCAACCGCATTGTCCTCAGCTCGAACACAAAACGCTAATTTTCAGGATTACTGATACACAAACATAGGCACCGTACTTAAATAACGGTATTAATGTCTCAAAGCACAAAGTAGAGTACATCAATAGTTAATGAATATTGCTACATTATTCATATTGAGTTGTGCGTCGAAATCGAATCAAGTTAAAAGTTAGGCTACAGAGTACTCACTACTAGACAGCTTCTCGTGTAACTGTGTAGTTCGGACAGAAAACTGTTCGCATAATGCTTTACCTACTCTCAGGATAAGTTTCTGAGCTAAGTGTTCGCCTAGTCAAAGATATGCCCGGTTAAGAACTGTCTTAATGAGTGATATCAGACGCATCAACCTGTACATGCAGACAATGGGGATGAAGAACAAACGAATGCATTAATATACATAATGACCGACGGAACGAACGAATGAATGAACGAACGAATGGAGCTTTACTGCTTATTAGCCTATGACGGCTAGTTAAGACCAATAACAAGAACATAACTGGAGCAAATGAGACTAAGAGCGAGTCAAGCCTTGATACCTATAGTTTAAATTTTTTCAAGTTTCGCGTAAGGAGACACGATGGGTCTATTCGTAACATCAACAAAAAGGATAAACAAAGACGAACACGGAAACATGAGGAGGACAGCAACAACAACAATGAATATGCGAGTGCATTTTATGATATTTTTAACGAGTCAATCACTCAATGCAGTTTGCGCGAGCTCTGTTCAATAATCATGCACTGCATTCCTGCAGCAGAAATGCTGAGAACGAGAGAGACCTAGTATTCAACAGCACTACACTACACCGATCCACGCCATTATTTAGTTACATCTGCTTGCAAGCTCGAACCTAGCTTCGTCACTTCATGCCTGCATACTGCGACAATAAACGATCACTTTGCCACGGTAGCACTGGCAAACACAACAAAAATGAACACCTCTTGGTACTCTCTCACTGTGTTCTAAAGCCATTCTGTACTGACCAGAGACCACTTTTTGGTTTTCCCGCGCGAAAGAGCATCAGCGGCAATAACTCCTGATTTCCAGCTTCGTTGCAGACCCTAATAAGCAGCGACTTCCCCCACGTGATGACCTTGCGGTCTAGGGGAGGTAACTCGAACAGCCTAATGAGGGTTTCAATCCCTACTACATTTCTTTGTTGGCCCTCTTCCATATCTGAGAAGCTTCAGCTTGTCCATAAACGTGGACATTTCGACGAGGGTTTGTCGTGGTTTCCTTTTCGTTCACCTAGCCGCTGAACTCGCACTATGTCCTTTTCAGTCCATTGTACGCTGGGCACGGTTTCAAGAAATATCTGTATAACGATTTGCAGACAGTTCCAGTAGGTTTCTCGGGTGTCTTAGTAAACTCCGAATAGTTTTATGTTCTTCTGCTTCGTGATGCTCTCTAATTTGTCCACTTGGTCTTCGTAGTCTCGGATTCTGCTCTGAACGTCCGAAGCGAAGTTTTCAAATCGGTACTCAGGGTGTCAATTGCTTTGTAGATCGCATCATTAACATCGGTGCGTCGTTTCACGTCTTGTTTGCAGAGGGTTGCAATCTGAAAAACTGCATCCTTCTGCCTATGTAGTTCTTTCTCCATCCGGTTTGACTTCCTCTGTATCTTGTTTTGCAATTCTTCAAAGCGTCGTTCCCAATTGATGGCCAAAGGGTCGTTCTCTTGTCTTCTTTTCCTTGTCGCTTGTGCAGCCTCACTAGACGTCTCAGAATCGGTGTTGCCCGTATGTGAAGGGCCTGGCTGTCTTTCCATGTCTCCTGCCAAGAGTATCCTGGTCGAGAGGTCGTGTAGATTCCGCAGTGTCCATCGCGGCTGTGAGACACACGCGAATGTGAGAGCCACGTACAAGGCTAGAATGAGGAGGTATGCCTTAGCACTGGCTCTCGGTAGCACGAGCCATGGACACCCCATGTTCATCGCATCTGCCTTTGTTGTGAACACTGTTGACATATCGCTGCTATCACGTGCATGCATGTCATCTGATTTCCCACGAGTGCGTCGTGCACGAGCAGCATGAGTTCCCACTCTGAAACGGTACGTTTCTAAATCCACTCCCATTGTGAGTCGCTGGTGAGTACAGTTCCAGACAGGACACTATGCTGGCCAGCTGACGTCACACCAACACTGTCACAAGTGTAGCTATAATGAATAAATAAATATGGTATTTCTTAGGAGCTTTCTAAGTTTCCCCCTATTTAGCTAGTAGTGAATTTCTCCTCATATATCCCGAATTTAGTCGTGTAGGCCCTTCCTGCACCAACCGACACTGCACACGGATCAATGCATTTTTTTACCATGTACGGCCCAGTAGCAACACTGTCGACAAGCAGCGCGCACAATAACACAAAAGTTTCAGTTCAGTTCCGAGAGATGAGGGAAAACAAAATCACAAACACTCACGTTAGTCCTGAGGCCAAGCAGCTCTATCAGCCTTAGAAAAAGGACGTGTCGGCTACAAGTTTAGACCAAAATGTTTTGACATATTTTGAAAGAAGACACCTAGTACATTACGTTTTGAGATACTATAACTTTGTATAGAATCTAAATAATGAGGTTTTTCTGTTTTTGAAATTCGTTTTTCACGCAAACTTGTAAAAAGAAGGAAAAAAATTAAAATTGTGTTTTAACTTTTTATTTTCCCCGACTAAAGTAAGTAGGCATGTTCAAATATTAAAATAATTCATGTATTGGAGTATGTTAGTGATTTAGGTTTAGTAAGCAATTAATTAAGAATAAAAAAACTTGTTTTACTTAAATCATTTGAGTTGCCTCCCTTGATAGTCAACATACGTAGCAATGTGCACACACCACCACCTAATCCTTCTGCACATCTCTTGGTTGCACAATCTCCACACAAACACAATACTGTTGAAATCATTCCCAGTCTGAATCAATGGAATCAATGTCTCCTTCAAAATACATTTCAGTGTCAGAACCACTACTGTCAGTGTCACTTGTGTTGTCCATCATGTCTTCCTCCACCAACGCCGACTGTTTGTTCACGCACCCAACACATGCACACAGTTGTGTGCATGGCAGAGAGTTGCGGTGGCAGCTGCTAATAAAATATAGTTTGCTGTATAGATTATCCATTTCTCTACATGTTTGCCAAATTTCAGGTTAAACTAATGTTAAGATCATGGTTAATTTTGTTTCCAAAAAGATCGTTATTAGCATCCACTTTGGTAAGACGCCATTCTAAGATTATCGCCCAAAATCTGGTTTAAAAAAAATACAACATTTGCGCACTCATTATCGCATTAAAACTTATGCGTATTTACCACTTTGTTCATTTTTGTACCTTAAATCTGTATTCTGGGGATTGTTTGAGCCTAAGATCATGTTCATTTTTTTTATCATATACCTCCTACCTACTGACTTTCTTTGGACATTATTTATTTTCCCTAGACTGCCCCTTTAACTTGGTTTCGTGCAACAAGGAACACTATTTTCCTCACATGATTATGGTGTAAATAGACCTCAAATGATCAATCAGGCAATCAATCAACTAGTTTTTACTAAAATGTAACGAAAGTTTAACGTTCAACGTACTTGTACTAGTTTTTCTGGAGCCCAAGCAAAGACCCTCTACAATAAGATGATTCATCCGGTCACTTCCGGCGAAATTAGGATCACGCGCGCCACCAAGCGGTAACCGTGCTTAGCCGGTAAAAAGTGTCGACCACGAAGAAGAAATCAAGGCAAGGCGGTGACCATTGCAGTGCGAATAACTGTGTTAACTCGCGCTATGCGTGTCCACAGAAGTCGTAGTCGTGATTAGCCGGTCAAAAATGTCGACCACGAAGAAGAAATCAAGGCAAGGCGGTGACCATTGCAGTGCGATTAACTGTGTTAACTCGCGCTATGCGTGTCCAGAGAAGTCGTTTTTTCGTTTTCCGTGGAAAAATAAAGAGAGGTAAGTAATGATTATATAAATGTGTTTTGAGCTAAGCGCAATAAAATACAGAACTTGAAGTGTAATTTAAATCTGCTGAACTGGTGGAGGAAGCTTGTGGCTTTTGCTTTTGTAGGTGTGCCGATATTTGTTTTCGAAAATCTGCTGATTTAGTCACGTCAGCACCTCAGCAAATCAGCAGTCTTGATAATGAATGATTCACGTTAGATGATAAATATCGCCTTGAGGCTTGATCACAATCGAGTGATTCTGAATCAGAGTTGAAGAGTTTTGGCAATTGAATTCATACAATTTTTGTTTGCGAAAATGTTGATGAGTATTAAATTAATGATGCATGTGGAATTTATTATAGTGAATAATAGTGGCCAAAACATTTCATCGCAATGAATAAACGCAACCGATCATAGCAGGAATGAAAAAAAAGGTCATAAAGATAAACAAAACTTACAAACACTATGCCGGAAAGCTAGCATAATAAAATGCAAGCACGTAGGTTTTACAAACATGACAGTTGACACATGGCAACTCGCTTTGTGGGGATGAGCATTATTGAAGTTGAAAACTAGTTATGTAGTTTTCTATTAAATTTGTTGATACAGTGGAGTCCACTTATAGTGAACTCTGTTATTGTGGTTTTCCTGTTATTGTGAACAGTTTTTAATTTAGTTGTCTATTTGCACGTGACCGTGTATCTAGTGCCCAGGCTATTTGCACGTGAATGTGTATCTAGTGACCATGCAGGCTGTTTACACGGCAAGTTTTTTTCACCGCAAGCAATACGGAAATCATGAAATCTGCATTTTTTTTGCTTACAATATCTGTTTGTGTTTCCCTACTACAGTAGATCTATGCAATTCTATAGTAATAAACATAAAATTACACGGCATGAGCCATGACCGTACTCAGTAAATCCTTCTATCTCGCTACTATCGCATCGAGCGGCTCGGCCAGCAAAAGTAGGCCTACAGATACTGTGTTTACTTCCTCATTATTCGGGAATGGCTTCTTTGAAAGTTAGTTGAGTAAGGTTTTCATGTTTGTCTGATTTAAAATCTCGCATAAAAATTGTCCAAGATGAGTTCAGAAAAAGCTTGAGGTACGACGAACGAGTAATGTAATATTAAGCAGTGCGCTCGCTCTATAGTCAGTGTCTGAAATAGCCACAACCTTTTAATTTCCCTTCAGTTCATTGTATGACTGAAATCAACCCTCTTAATGTGACATTCCGCTTAGTGTGAAATTTTTTTCCTGTCCCTCAATTGATGTTGGTGTTCACGAGTGGCAAAGAGCGCTTAATTGCCAACATGCATCGCTCACGCGGTATGTGGAAGTTGTCTTCCTTGACTCGAGCGTCACGGGTTCCGCTTGGGGCGTCTCGGTCGGCTCCGTCATCATGTTTTATATAGGCTGAGTGCCGGATGAATCATCTTATTGTAGAGGGTCTTTGGCCCAAGTATATGTCGATTTGCATTTTTTAGACTTTGTCTTTCTGCACACAATACAGACAGGAGGCAGGATATGCTCGCTCCTGGTAGTCGATTCTCGGCTGTTCTGTCTTTGTGGTCTCTTTTTATTCGGTGAAACAGCTCCCGCAGTTTTGCCTTTCTCAAAGCGACGTTGCGCCTGTTCGATTCTTCGTTTGTTTGTGAAACGAACGCGTTTCACTTTCAGGCGTTCATTGTAAAGCAAGTTTCTCAGCTAACACACGTTCTTCGCCGTCTAAACTACTCCACTGCTTGCTTGACCATATGGTGGTATTCCACTTAATCTCTGTGAAACTCGCTAAATCTAGAGAATTAATCTCTTCGCAGCATTACGAAATGCACTTGTAAAGCGCCGTTGTTTACGCTAGAAACTCGTATACAAGGGACGCAACTCCGAATCTGGTACCGTCAAATAGGCGTTTTTCAGAGGTTTTTTTTTCCCAACTTCTTTTAATTATCATACGTTACTTAGATACATTTGAAAGTTATTGTGTACAAAATATCAACAAAGAATATTCCCTTAACCCATGAGAACAAAAATATTTTGGTGTAAACAACTATCCGACGCTTTTGAACGATAGAGCTGCTTGGCCTCAGGACTACGTTTCCCATATACTCTCTTGGTGTGTGTCCTCTCGGAAGCGCATCCCTGAGCACTCCCTGTACCTGCCGCCCCAGGGCGACCAGCAGAAAAGGTCGGCCTCGCTTGGGCGCTGTCCTCTGTACACTTAGAGTCGAGTCCAGACGGCAGACGCACAAAAAAGCATCCGAATAGGAAGAGCACGGTGCAATTACCTCGCACAAAGCAGTACTGCACACATCCACCCTTCGTTGATCCACCGTATGTATCCCAAATGCACTCTGTAGTGTAGTCAATCTTGCATAACAGCGGAGCTCAATCAAGGCACGTCAGTACTCGTCCAGTGCACCGCAGCAAGTGTGGTCACGGGTGAAGGCGTTGATCGAGGGCAGAGGGTGGCATACTAAATACTAAATGAAAAATGGACACTTCTCTATATCATTTGACTCACATGATCAGAATATGGATGTCTTATTTAGATGCCATGCATTTCCAGATTCAAATATGGCTGGATAATAACGCGCATCAACTATGATAAAAAAATATCAGATGTTTCATTACGCACCGTATGTGGTTGTAATTAAATAAGCTCAGAATGCTTACGCAGTATACGTGACAGTATTCATATGTGTTATCATTTATACATCTTATAACAGAACCTCATACACACACACATGCACACACATACACACACATACATACACGCACACACACACACACACACACACACGCACACACACATACACACACACTCACACACACACACACACACACACACACACACACACGCACGCACGCACGCACACACACACACACACACACACACACACACACGCACACACACATACACACACACTCACACACACACACACACACACACACACACACACACACACGCACACACACACACACACACACACACACACACACACGCACACACACATACACACACACTCACACACACACACACACACACACACACACACACACACACACGCACAGGGATTTAAGGCCACTAGGTACGAGAAGACTACTTCAATTGTTCCGCACAACTGATCGTAGTGTCATGAATCGGCAGCGTCCGAAAAGCGCGCTGTTTTTTCTGTTGAATCTCCTAAAAGTGGGAAGGTCCAGAAAAATGACTCTTTCTTCAAAACGCACTTTTTAAAATTTAAGAAGATTGATTTTTTTGGGGTGCCCAAAAGAGCAAAGTGATGTACTTGGAAGTGGGCATTCTCGAAATATCTTTGCGCCAAAGCTAAATCTCTGATGGTTTCAACGAATGCTTAATCTGTCAACAGGTCTCACGTTTCTGAGTATTATTTCAAAACAGACACACACACACACACACACACACACAGACAGACAGACACACACACACACACACACACACACACACACACACACACACACATTTTGAAGCACTAGTTTGGTGCTTCGCATGATTCAAGGACACAAAGATACCATGGTGCACTGGTACCTGTTTCTCAAACTGTGATCTTTCGTATCGGTCCCGGAGTCATTATGTGAACCCGAGTCACGTGGCTCTGGCACAGTTCGCAATGAATGCGTAATAGACTTCACCCTTCGCATTACAGCATTGCGCCAAAAATAGCTCGTTCTGATACTATTTTTCTCCACTTTTTACAGAAATCATTCAGATGTCAAAACTAGTTTCCATTTCAACATAAACATTCTATTTTATCGAATAAACGCTTGTTTATTGTCTCAACAAGAGTAAGTTATGAGTTTCATGCGAAATAGTCTTAGAACTACTTTAACGGCGTATATCAGTTAGCAGATCGGCTATCCCACAAGCCTCTCGTGTGACCTCCATTTGCATATTTCGGACGGAATCCTTATATCACGTGATATGAACTGTGCTAGAGACACTTTCGCCGGTAGACGAAGTCTCCAGAGGACTAGAATGTACCGGAGGAGGATCTCTCAGAAGCAAGCCGAGCGCATCACATGGGCCAAAGACGCGTTTCTTTCCGAAAGGGTCACCAACATGTTCACAGACGGGCGATCACGCGAACGCCGGCGTGGACAGGTTCAACCCTTCAATCAGGAGAAAACCTTTGGGCTTTGCGAGCGCTCGCCATTAGCGCTCAGATCTGAACTTGTCAAAACACCCTCGGAAACGAAACGCGCCTCTTGACCCGCAAGAGCATCACGCATGACGCGTCAGAACTGCATCTCAGGAATCCCGCCTCAGGTCTGCATTCATTCTAGTCAAAGATTATAGGTTACACAAAGATAGCTCATGCCGAGCTTTTGCTATATAGAGTTACAAGACGCTCGGAACGCAGCGCCCCAAGCGGCCAGGACTATGGGGAAGTAATCACACTGCTTAGATACATGTAAAAAGTGCTTGTTTGTCGACGCGTTTCTGATGCATTCCGATCATGTTTGTGAATACATTTACGGTGTAATGTGTAATAAAATGATTTGCTGCAATAATGGGGGTGTTTTGGCTTTGTTTTTTGTAGCAATGCACACTATTGTAGCTTGTTTTCTTCCTGCTTGTATGTGATTTGTTGAAAAGATGAGACGGACACGGAGCATACAGACATCGAATAAAGATTTATCGACAAGGGATATCAGGTACAAAACTGTCGTTCTCCTGGAGCATAAAATTTGCGCTCTTTAGGATCAAATTTTGCACAAGTTTTGGAAGTACAAAATGCATGTATATTGGACATGTGCACATTTAAGCACTTGCAGTAATGCGGGGTTTTGGAAAGCATCCATTTAGGAAACCAAAAATGTTCAGCTTTGGAAACCCCAAATAACACAGTTTTTGGAAACCCAAAATAAGCACGATTGGAAACACAAAATCTGTGCTTTTGGAATCGTAGACTATTCGGCTTTTAATGCACTAAACGCGCATTTCGTGGACTTGGCGAAATACGCAATTTTCCAACGCGCTGTTGTACATGTACGCTAGCTCTTGCTTGGCGAGCACATTATTGTGTAGCCTGGAGGTGGGACGCCATGCATGACCGAGAAGGCTTAACTCTTCAGCTTTTCCGTTCCCGCGGTCACTGCAGACCTCAGTTCATTTGCTCAGGAGCCATTGCTAGGACACCCCCGTGTTCCGCGCCCGCAAGGACGGATTGAAAATAGGTGTAGCGACCGGTAAGTAGTTGCTGGTTCATTGTTGAGAGAGAGAGAGAGAGAGAGAGAGAGATAGAGAGAGAGAGAGAGAGAGAGAGAGAGAGAGAGAGAGAGAGAGAGAGAGAGAGAGAGAGAGAGAACGAACGAACGAACGAACTTTATTTTACAAGGATCGTGAATTAGGCAGTAGTGCCTTTCTTACATTCAGCCCTTGAGGCAAAATATTTAAATGTGGTAAGAGAGAGAGAAAGAGAGAGAGAGAGAGAGAGAGAGAGAGAGAGAGAGAGAGAGAGAGAGAGAGAGAGAGCGGGGGGGAGCTGGGGAAAGGGGGAGGAAGGGAAGAGAGAATGAGAGTAAGAGGGTGGGTGTTTTGGAGAGAGACGGTGGGGGAGAGGGTGGGGGAGAGGGAGGGAGGGAAGGAGGGAGGGAGGAGAGAAAGAGAGAGAGAGAGAGAGAGAGAGAGAGAGAGAGAGAGAGAGAGAGAGAGAGAGAACTGAACTGAACAACTTTTAATGTGTAGGCCACCGGCCCATTATATTGAAACGAAGCGCGAACGAAACACGATTATGTACAATAAGTTCTTCAAAAACTGGCAACCAGTTACGGGAAATGCAACGCGCACAAGTGCATCTAATCAGTTCATGAGAAAGGTCATATTCTGCGTGCAACCCGCGAAGGTTGCAGTCGCGTCGGCGACGTCCTGCTCGCAGCTGGCTTGCTTATTACGCTGGCGGCATCCCTGCTGCGTTGGCGAACAGCTGATCTAGGCCGAAGTGCTGGTCCGGTGT
The DNA here is from genome assembly GCA_034096865.1 of Theodoxus fluviatilis. Taxonomy (NCBI): domain Eukaryota; kingdom Metazoa; phylum Mollusca; class Gastropoda; order Cycloneritida; family Neritidae; genus Theodoxus; species Theodoxus fluviatilis. The sequence continues at coordinate 36,311 of JAWQFJ010034958.1, read as the reverse complement.
CACTGGGTGGTCTGTAAGGTGACGACAAGATATTCCTCTTGTCGGGCGCCTCGGGATCGGGCAGGCAGTTGGTAGCAGTCGATGGAAGACATGAAGCTTGGTCGGTGACTTTGCTCAAACCACAAACCCTCGCAATGCTGTTCTCGAAAGTGAGCACTTGTTTTTCCATGAGTGAGAGAGAGAGAGAGAGAGAGAGAGAGAGAGAGAGAGAGAGTATAATTATCGCAAGAATTATACATGTACAATTTCTTACACATACTAAAATTGGTAGATAGTGTACCACAGAAGCAATATTCAAATATGGAACTTGAAGTAACTGCAATGATATATACATAAAAAAACAATTTTCTAAACATCTAAATGTTAAAAACAAATTACATACATGTGGGCCAAAGCCTCTTGGTGTATACTCCCTCCCCTACTCCCCCACCCCCAATCAGCCGGAACCCCTCCAATAGTTCAGCAGGGGTGGCCTGAAGTAAGCATATTTGAAGAATGGACAATGTAGGCTATACACTTAGCCGTTTCACTGTCTGCCCGTCAGATGAAAGCGTGGAAAACTATGTCATAGGATGATGCCTGAGAATAGTGCGAATTTTGTCTTTGAACATAGGCAAAGATTTGATACATTTAATGTCATCAGGCAGTGTATTCCACAGAGCAGCCCCAGAGTAAGATAGGCTCGATTTGAACAAATCGATGCGAGGCTGAGGCAGGAGAAATTTGTCATGTCCTCTGAATGATGACTGCTCAAATAGTTTGGTTAGATATTCTGGTGTTCTGCCATCTTTTACCTTTTTCACAAGCACACACTTATTGAGCTGCAGATGCTTATGGAGAGGCAAAATGTCAAGCATTTCCATTTTCTTTTCAGTGCTGAGAGATTTATTTGGGACCATAAGCTTAGAAGCTCTACTGTATAAATTAACTCTCTTCAAATTAGCTTCACTACAGTTATCCCACAATGTTGATGCGTAGTTGATGTGTGATACGATGTGGGCACTGAAAAAGATTTTGCAGGTTTCCGTGTCTACAAAGTGGCTCAGCTTTAACAGTAGAAAGAGATTGCTTGAAAGCTTTTTGCACATCAGATTTATGTGTGAATTCCAGTCTAGTTGTACGTCAATCATCACCCCAAGCACTTTGTGTTCTTTCACCTTTTCTATCGGCCCAGCATCAAGTGAGAGTGGGAGTGACAAAGGATGTAGTTGATGTTTTTGCCTTGTAGTTATCACCATATACTTGGTTTTGGACGGGTTGAGGACCATATGATTTGAAAGACACCAGCAACATATTTCATCAAGACTCTTTTGGAGTTTATCTGCCACAGTTTCGGTTGAGCTGTCCGCGGTAGACAGAGTTGTATCATCTGCAAACATGTTACATGAGACCTTTCTATCTGTGACATGCAAGGGTAGGTCATTTATGAATAATCAGAATAAAAGGGGGCCTAGTAGAGATCCCTGTGGGACATCCGCTTTTAGAATACCATACTTGGAAACGTGCACAACGAATTTGACACATTGTTGTCGATTATCCAGGAATGACTGAAAAAACTTCACAGTCGTGTGACCATGAAAATAAAGAGCTAGTTTATCCAATAGTATGCCGTGATGTACCATGTCAAAGGCTTTTCTGAAATCTAGGAAGACAGATCCTATCACTTTCGAGGTGTTAATGGCGTGCAGTCAGGTGTCTATCAGGTGGGATAATGCAGTATGGCAGGAATGTTTTGGTCGGAAGCCCGATTGAAGGGGTGTAGAAGACTGTGCCGATCAAGAAATGCCAACAGATGTTTGTGAACGTGCTTTTCAATTGGTTTTGATAAAATTGATAGAACTGATATGGGTCGGAAGTCATCTAGACTTGTGGGAGTTTTCACTTTTGGTAGAGGGATAACTTTAGCTTTTTTTCCATTCATCTGGGAAGTTTTGCTTGATAATGCACAAATTGTATATGTATGTGAGCGAGTCGATTACATATGGAAGAGAGAGTTTAAGAAGAAAGCTATTGATGCCATCGGGTCCTGTTGTTTTAGAGTTGAGTTTTTCAATTAATCTGCCAACTTCATGAACAGCAAGAAGAGGATTCTCAAATTCCAATGAAGACAATAGTCTCTCTTGGCAGAATTCTTTGAGATATACTGTTTCAGATTGGAAATTATGGTTGCTATCGCGAGGAAATAACTTTTCAGCCACAGAAGGGAGTGATTATTGCAGTCATTAACATCATAGGAAGGGTATGATGAGTGAGCTTTAGCTCCGTTTCGTTTGGTAAAAGTATTTATGGCGTTCCATACTGAGGTGATGTTTTTGTTATCAGTTATAAGTTTCTGAAAATATTCTTTCTTTGCTTTCCTCACTAAGCTTTTAACTGCATTTCTTTGTTTTTTGTATGCAACGAAATTATTGCTTTTCCTGTGTTTATTTCTGAGGGACATTGCTTGCACTACTTCCTTGGTTAACCATGGTGGCAGCGTTGGATGACGCACGCGTTTTCTTCTGATCGGAACGCGCTTGATAATTACTCCTAGAAATATGTTGTACCAAAGCTGAAGTGCACAGTTTGGATCGGTGTGATATTGAATTTCATGGAAGGGTGTCTTTTGGAGGTCAGAACAAAAGGTTTTGGCATCAAAGTTTTTGAACGATCTATAGGTCAGATATGAATGATCGCGTTTTTTGCTTTTGGAGAGTTTAGCGTGCAAGTAGCAGATGATTGGAAAATGATCACTAATGCCCATTATTGGCACCCAAGTGCTTTGTACTAGATGGATGTTGGTGGTATATATATCTATGTGATCAATAAGAGTCGATGTTGACTGAATGACCCTAGTGGCTGTATGAACCAATTGCTTGAGTCCAAAGAGCAGGATAGTTGAATACCATGCACCGTTAATTTTAGGTAGTCTATATTAAAATTCACCAAGAAGAAGAATATCTTTTCCAAGAGCACTCACTTTGTCCATCATGAGAGAGAGAGAGAGAGAGAGAGAGAGAGAGAGAGAGAGAGAGAGAGAGAGAGAGAGAAAGATTGCGCACCGTCTTTATGGAAAGGAAAATGCAGTTCAAAGTCATTCCGAGCAGGGCTGAACTGCAGCACTTAATCGGTTCTTGCTATTACCGACATATCATGCCATCACGCCTAATCTCTGACGGCTAACGAGTATTCTCGTTTCACTGAACCAGATTCGTTTAATGACTCGATCTAGGTTTTGAAGCAACCCGATGAAACATCCCTTAGAAAACGTACGCAGTACGTGAGCGATGGCGATTATGTGCGGATTTTCCTGTTTTTGTGAAGAAAATGGACCGAGAAAGCCGTGAGTCGATTCGAGACACATTCCGCGAGATTCACCTCGATCGATAGCGATAGTGAGAGTGATGATGATTTTGAAGATGCTTTATCAGATTTTGACCCAGAATCGACTGAATCTGACGAGGATAGGCCTTCGACTAGTGCATCAGCTCGTTCGAGGTCCCCTGTGTCATCTCGACTTCGATCTCGATCGAGAAGCCTTACAACTCGAAGTGGGCGTGGCAGACGAGCCAGCACAGGAAGGCGAAGCACAACAGCTACAACCGATGTTGATGATGATGATGGATGGATTGAGGTGGATTACAGACAAATTGATGATGTTCCTACATTCACCGGTCAACAGGGTTTGAAAGTGACAAGAGTTATCCCAACTAAATGGCAAACAACTCAGCAGTATCCCAGACTTTAGCGCGCACGTACAGACAGCGAGAGAGAGAGAGAGAGAGAGAGAGAGAGAGAGAGAGAGAGAGAGAGAGGCAGAGACAGACAGACAGACAGACAGACAGACAGACAGACAGACAGACAGACAGACAGACAGAGACAGAGAGACAGAGAGAGAGAGAGAGAGAGAGACAGACAGACAGACAGACAGACAGACAGACAGACAGACAGACAGACAGACAGACAGACAGACAAAGAGAGATGGAGATGGAGAAAGAAAGGTACATTATGGTTCAACCACTGATGCTGTAATGCTTTCTCAAAAGAAGTCGGTGCGTGATCTATTTATGGTATCTAGACTTTAATTCCCAAATCAATTGTTTTACAGTAATTCTCACAGGAAACTAAACAATTTCAAACCATAGTACATAAAAATCGTTACACATACACATGGTTTGGTAGACTTCTCTGCTGGAAAATCAAATGTTACATTTTTCTTCGTTACCAAAACAATAGACTGAAAACTGTATGAATGCCATGTAAACTGATAAGTGGCAGGGAATGCTTCAATACACAAGTTTTCACCAAATTCCAAGCAAGCAGCTTAGCAGGCACATGAACAATACTCAACCCTAAGTTCCACCACATCAGAAGCAAGTAGCTTCGTAGTCACATGAATAATACTCAACCCTCAGTTCCACCAAATCAAAAGCAAGCAGCTTAGCAGTCACATGGACAATACTCAACCCTCAATTCCACCAAATCATAGGCAAGCAGCTTAGCAGTCACATGAACACTACTCAACCCTCAGTTACACCAAATCATAGGCAAGCAGCTTAGCACTAGCAGTCACATGAACAATACTCAACCTCAGTTCCACCAAATCAAAAGCAAGCAGCTTAGCAGTCACATGAACAATACTCAACCCTCAGTTCCACCAAATCATAGGCAAACCGCTTCGTAGTCACATGAATAATACTCAACCCTCAGTTCCACCACATCAGAAGCAAGTAGCTTTGTAGTCACATGAATAATACTCAACCCTCAGTTCCACCACATCAAAAGCAAGTAGCTTGAACCTTCAGGTGAGGAACCTCCCCAGAAGAGGAAGAAAGTGGCATTACTGATGCCATATGAAAGGTTGGAGTATTCCAGGAATACTCATTATCTGGAAGATTCCACCAACTGCCAAGAAGACCAAGCCAATCAAGATCTCTGTATGCTGCTCTGTCTGCAACAGAAGGACAAAGCAGTACACTCACAGGAAGAAATCACGTTTCCAGTGCATGAAATGTGGAGTGGCATTGTGTATCACCCCCTGTCACATGGTGTTCCACTCTGTGCATGACTACCAGCGAGACATGCGGCTACCTCTGCATGTACCAGATCCTGGAGAAGGTGGGGAAGACTCTAATTCTTGACTTGAGTAACCCTAATCATTGATGCTGCATGACTTTGGTGGTGGGGTGGGGTGGGGTTGGGGTGGGGGGTGGAGGGGGGTTAATGGATGGTAGAGTTGAGGATGGGGAGTGGGTGGGTGTTTACATCATTTACTCAGTATCTGCTTGCCAAACCAGACATTTTCAGTCATTCTGTAGAATAACTGCTTCCCCTCTAGTTGCTGAAGACATGTAGAACTTATGATAGTTATATTCTCTATTCCATGCCACATCCTGAGCAGATAAGTTGTTCTGTTCTCTGAACATTCATAATTACCAGGCTCAAGGTCACTGAATGCTCAGGTCTCTTCACCATTCAGAATGGATGACCTTATTCTTTGTTGTGCTTTCTATGCTTGTAACATATTGTTTTTGCCTTATCTGCTAAAAATCTGCAATTTTTCACCATTTTTGGTAGTGTATTTGGTGTTAGAATTACAGAGTTTGCATGTTTCCCCCCATTTATCTCCCTTTTCGAGATGGCTGTATTGTTGTTTCCAAGGCAAACTAGAAAAACATAAGCATGTGAAGCAGTCATCATTTAGCTGTTGTATCCTCAAGTTGCATGAAGATTGGAGCTCAAATACGGCAGTTAGAGGCATTTGTTTGAGGGTGAACAATTTGTGTGTTACGAAGTTGATTTTAACATTTGGGGATGCATATGTTTAGAAGGTGTTCTCATCACTCAGTAAGCAAGGTAATACTTATTGTTGTGCTTTCTATGCTTGTAACATATTGTTCTTGCCTTCTGTGCTAAAAATCTGCAATTTTTCACCATTTTTGGTCTTGTTTTTGATGTTAGAATTACAGAGTTTGCATGTTTTCCTCCATTTATCTCCCTTTTCAAGATGGCTGTGTTGCTGTTTCCATGGCAACCTAAAACAAACATAAGCATGTGATGCAGTCATCATTTATCTGTTGTATCCTCAAGTTCCATAAAGATTGGAGCTCAAATAAGGCATTTGTTTGAGGGTGAACAATTTGTGTGTTACTAGGTTGATTTTCACATTTGGGGGTGCACATGTTTAGAAGATGTTCTCATCACTCCGAGGGCTTCATTATATTCTTGGTTGTATTTTCTCTGCTTGGAACATGTCAGTCTTGTGTTTTACTGTAAAAAAAATTTAATCGCTACTATTATTTTAGTGTTTTTGATATTGAATCACATAGTTTGCATGTTTTCTCCCAATTATCTCCCTTTTAAAGATGGCTGCATTGTTGTTTCCATGACAACAAGAAAATGAACACCATATATAGAAGCGCAATGATCAATTATCTCCTATGTCCTCAAGTTTCATGAAGATTGAAGCTCATACAAGAGAGTTATTGAACATTTTCTAACCTTACCCGCGTTTTTGCATTTTTGAGTTGGCAACCCCAGGTGGGAGCTGCTGTTTTGAGTTGGCGACTTCAGTCAGAAAAGGGTTAAACAGATGTGAACATCAGCAATGCTAGTTGCCATCTGTGGTCAATGTGTTTAGCTGTACCGGTAAGAGTTTTCGAGATAAGAATGCTCCATTTATTTATTTTTTAGTCCCAGGAAGATTAGCTGTTGTTTTAACTTAAATTTGGTCATATGGTTTGATGTATGAAGCATAATACATTATGTTTATGTGATCCTCCACTGCAGAATTGAACAGACGTCATCTAGCCTTATTTCAAAATATCGGCCAAATAGAGTATGTCAGCATTAAGCTTTTCAAAATTTTTGGAATCTACATCAATTTATCCATAGCATGACGTTGTGTTTTTCTGACCTTTCCATCAGTAACTCTCCAGCTGATCAGCCTAGCGGAAATACCACACTCAAAATAACCACCGTGCTGACAACTCCGCATTGCCTGAAACTCATTGCCCAAACTTTAAAACCTATTAATTTTTCTCTGAACGTCATGCCAGTGGATACCAGCCTGCAGTTACTCATTACTTAATCGATATTTCTTCTGATTTCAAGCTTTTTCCAGCGTAGGAAAGAAACATGTCTCCGCTTTACGACCGTATGCCTAGCTCAGAATTTCCTGAGCCGTCTCATTTTGTGATGAGAGGGTCCCATGTGTGATTCTTTTATTCTTTTTTTAAATACGGAAGCAAAATATGTCTCTTTGCCAGACTTAACATATGATTCATTGATTTGTTTTCCGGAAAGGCCCCTTGCACTACCAGGGGAGGTGTCCTCGTCCCATTCTGTGAACCCGAGTCACGTGACTCAGGCACAGTTCGCAATGAATGCGTAATAGACTTGACCCTTCGCATTACAGAATTGCACCAAAAATAGTTTGTTCTGATACTATTTTTATCCACTTTTTACAGAAATCATTCAGATGTCAAAACTAGTTTCCATTTCAACACAAACCTTCTATTTTATCGAATAAACGCTTGTTTATTGCCTCAACAAGAGTAAATGAAGAGCTTTGTGCTAAATAGTCTTAGAACTACTTTAACGGTGTTTGTCAGGGAGCAGATCGGCTATCCCACAAGCCTCTCGTGTGACCTCCATTTGCATCTTTCGGACGAAAACCTTCCATCACGTGATGTCAACTGGGCTAGAGACATTTTCGCCTGCAGGGGAAGTCTCTAGTGAGCTAGAATGTCCTTGTCCATGCCTTACATGCGTTATTTCAGAGTACCTGTAGTTCGAGAGGACACCTAGCAGATAAGCCCAATAGGAGCCGGACGTGTGAGACTTGGCAAGTTCACGCTGCATGTTGGTCGCATACTACTGTGTGCATGAAGCGTTCTTTCTTTTCTCATGCAAGTAAAACGATGGAAAAAAGAATTAACAATATTGTCTCATTTAACAGCATACTTCTGCACTTTGATACCTACATAGTTTACACCTAAGATTCTAAACCTCTCCTCCTGTAAATATTTCTCTAATATTGTTATGGGAAGCCAGTTACTCTGTCGAATTGAAAATGTGGTTTCGAAGTTTAAAAATCTCAGGAATCCTGCTGAATACAGAAAGAAAAAGATTCAAGACAGCAGGCGGAGAATTGAACCCTCGAACTCTCGCTTAACGTCCAAATGCTCTCGCTACCACTAGTCCATCAGTTTGGCATAGGATACATTAACTTTCAACCCATCCTGAACCAAATCCTGTACTTGCATTTCCACCACAAAAGAAGTCTAGTTGAGCATTTTGAACATTAAGATATTGGTACCGGCATTTAGGCCTTTAAATGGCCTTTATAATTACATACAACACTTGGACATTTGACCTGGTGTTAGGGAGTTGCAGGCTGTCAAAGATGACAAATGGTAAACACTCGATTTTTCAATTTTCAGCTTTAAAGACATAGGGGAATGTCTCTTCCAACCTAATCAACGAAATCACCGAATTGTTAAAATGGATCGGAACGTGTCTTTAATTTTTATATATACACACATCCAATGGAAAACTGTCTGTCAAAGAAACAGCACATCCCCCCTCCCAGCCTCGGATATTTCACAATACATTTTAGCAGTCGCGTTGAGATAAATACCGCTGGCGCTGAACCACAAGGTTTTGCCATTAAAATTTTTTTTTTTTAAATCGGGTTCAAATCCGCAACCTCTCGTGAAAAGAGGGGGAAAAACACAAAAAACAACCCCCAAAAAACAAGTCGGGTTCAAACCCGCAACCTCTTGAAAAAAGAGAGGGAAAGAACAAAAACGTTTCAGCGTGGATTCGAACCCGTTCACACATGACCTACCAATACAAAAGTCCAACGCTCTACTAGATGAGCCAATCGGAACTAACATGACTAAGTGTTTGTAAAGCAATTATAACGTTGTTTTCCGCTAACCCCCTCGGTTCGTATTTTGCACTGTAAATTGTAGACAGATGGATGATAGTTCATGAAATGTGAGTGGTCTTGTACATTTTAGGATACTCAAGGTCTATTTCTGCCAAGTTTAATATCGATTCACTGCCATTAGGCCACTCTAACAGAACTTGGTAGTGTTGCGCTGAGACGGAGTGGCTGTTCTAAGAGTCGGACCGCCGCGCGAGTGGACAATTTTGACTGTAAAACGGTATTTTTTTATGTAACTGGTGAGCGCTCGTACAGCGTCGGAGAAACGCTGCTGGCGACGGGAGTAAAGGAAAAGGCGAAATATCGCCATTCCGTCAAGCGACATTTTAGGGGGGTTTTCGAGTTTACGACCTAAAAAAGTCACTTTCTTTTCAAACCTTGATTCTGAAAATTTGATACATGCAATCAAATCTAACTTCCAGTAAGTGTGCAAAATGTCAAGGAAATCCGTCCTGTAGTTTTTGAGATATCAGCCGTTAAGTCGGGACAGACAGACAGACACACAGACACACACACACACACACACACACACACACACACACACACACACACACACACACACACACACACACACACACACACACACACACACACACAGAGATAAAGCTGTGAGGACCTCCAGTAAATCTGGAGGGATTAAACACTTTCTGATCAATTGACACCAACACTCTTGCGTACTACGTCCCACTTCCATTGTACTTAGTTCCACTTTGAACGTTGTACGTCAAACTTGTATCGTACTACGTCACAAAATCCAAGTCACATGACCTCCTTTCCTTCAGTGCCAAAAGCGAGCTCACAATTTAGCTTCAAACATAGAGTATTATTTTTTTCAAAACAGACAGAAAAAGGTGTTTCAGGTAAGACATATGTTACAAGTCGTCCTCTGAGTCTAGGGTTGCCAAGAAAACGCTACAACAGATTCCCAATGCAAAATGTGTGACGTGATCAATTGACGTTGAATAACGTGACGTAATTTCGAGGGGAAAGAAGGATTTTTTAATTTTACAATGCGGGTCGTTTTGTACCCTGGACGTTTCGTACCTAGTCGTTTCGTACCCTAACCCTAACCCGTAGGGTTGTTAGAGTTAGGGTTTGGGTTAGAGTTAGGGTTAGGGTTAGGGTAGAAAAGGTACGAATCGACTAAATGAAGTACACAACGACCAGGGTGAGGTACACAACGACCAGGGTACGAAATGTCCAGGGTACGAAACGTCATGTATTCGCTTGGTTGTAGGGGATGCGCGTACGGGTTCGAATCCGCACAGAAACGTTTTTTGTTGTTAATGTATGTATGGTATTTGAGAGAGAGAGAGCCACCCCACCCGTTGTTGTACACGTGAGAGGTTGCGGGTTCGAACCTTACTTTCCCTCCCCCCCCCCCCTCTTTTCTCGAGATGTTGCGGGTTCGAACCCGATCTTTTTGTTGTTGTTGTTGTTGTGGGTTTTTTTTAATGCCAAAACCTGGAGGTTCAGCGCCAGCGGTTTTTATCTGTCTGTGTGTCCGTCTGTCAGTCCCGACTTATCGGCTGATATCTCAAAAACTACTGGACGGATTTCCTTGACATTTTGCACACTTACTGGAAGTTAGGTCCGATTGAATGTATCAAATTTTCAGAATCGAGATTTGAAAAGAAAGTTACTTTTTGTACGTTTTGGTGTTGCAAAGAAGGCAAGGGACGGAACTCTGTCCTGACTCAAAGGAAGTTTTGGCATGTGTGACGTGATCATTTGACGTCGAATAACGTGACGTAATTTCGAGGAGATTGGACATTTTTGAAGGAGAAAGAATGATTTCTTTCATCCTTCTAGGTTTACTGAAGGTCCTCACAGCTTTATATGGATTAGCTCACTCGGTAGCGCGTCAAATATTTTTTTGTCGCTGGGACATGCTTAGTTGTAGAGGATGCGCATACGAGTTCGAATCTGCACAGAAGCTTCTTTTTTTTTAATGTGTGTATGGTATTCGAGAGAGAGAGAGAGAGAGAGAGAGAGCCACCCCACCCGTTGTTGTAAACGTGAGAGGTTGCGGGCTCGAACTTTACTTTTTCCCCATCTCTTTTCTCGAGAGGTTGCGGGTTCGAACCCGATCTTTTGTTGTTGTTGTTGCTGTTGTTGTTTTAATGCCAAAACCTGGAGGTTCAGCGCCAGCAGTTTTTATCTACCAACTTTTTTCGCAGTAGTCTGTACTTTCAAGAATGCTGTTGTGTTCGTCAAAATATTCTCAAAGATTGTATCAAAATCACCCCTCTAACTGAGCACTCTTTCTTTAATAATCATCAGACGGCAGTGAATGAACCACGTGTTACGTAACCGCCCCACCCCCAACCCTGTTCATTAATCAATTCGAAGGCACTTTTCTTTATGTTACTGAGAAGCCGAATTTGGGCAACAATAAAACTTCACAAAGCACATTCACGTAGATTGATGATTAAACTCGTCAACGGAGCCACATCTCCAAAGCTCCGACTCTGACTACCACAGCTCCATTTCTGCGCTGTCTCAAATTGAGCGAAGGGACAACTCGACTCATTTCGTGGTGTGACGTCACACGCGTTGCCGTAGCACCCAAGTGCTGACACTTCTCAATTTCATCTTCTCTTTCAGGTGTCGGGAAGCTGGGACACACAAGGCTCCACGTCCTCTTCCAATCACCATGTTCACCCCCCTCCGCAAACAGCTTCCGGAAGTTCCGGAAGGACAGGGGTGCTTCGGCCGCACGCTGGGAAAAATGAACACAGGCATCGTGCACAACATGAAGGAGGACATCTTGAAATTCGTCGAGACTCACGTAAGAAGCATTTTTGTCTGTGAGGGAAAAGTCCGCCCGCTGTCTGTACGTGCGCGCTAAAGTCTGGGACACTGCTGAGTTGTTTGCCATTTAGTTGGGATAACTCTTGTCCTCACTGGAAGACCTGTCTGAATCCTTACAACGCCTGGCATCGGTGGACTGGAAAGACTAACCCTGCAGTCTGACTGAACGGAGAGGAGATTCCAGCAACGCGCTGTGCAGCCCAAAGGGCATTTATACGATTTAGCGACACTCTAGTTTCCCAGTACATTTTGATATACCTCCATCCGTCTGGACTTCGTCGTCAGAGAGACCAGGACGAGAACAGAATATCCGTGACAAAGCGAGCAAATATTTCTCTTTTCCCTATAAATTACGACATCTTCCTCACGGTTACCTTCTTCTTACCCTTCTCCATCCCCCATCCATCCCCAATCCCCACCCCTAACCCCACCAACCACCACCCACCCCCACCCCCACTCACCCCCACCCCCACTCCCACTCCCTTCTCCTCCTTGGCTGAAACTCATGCCGCGGATCTTACAGGACCTGTTTCAGTAGCTCGGCTATAGGTCACCCCATGCATCTTACGTCATGATGTTTGGGGCTGGTATATCGATATTTTGAAGGCCACTTCATTTCTTTAGAAATCTTTTGTCTAACATCTTCTCGCATCAGATGTGTACCTTTTTGCATTATCACAAATCATACTTAAAGGCTCTTTGCGTGAAATGTGCTGCACTTTTAATGAGAAACGAAACAATACCAGTTAAGGTTATTTGTGAACTTCATTTCAGTTCCTGCGTAACTGGTTTCGAAGTATACTGCTTAAAATTACACTAGCGTTGTTTTTCTGCAGAAGTTTATTTTCTCAGGGACAACAATTGAGCGAATATCGATATATTTCCAGGTGGAAAAATCCGACTCGGGCATCTACACCATCGGGGACTACGGCTGTGCAGATGGCGCCACCTCCATGGACCTCATCCGTGACGTCATCGCCCTGGTGCGGGAACGGAGCGGCGGCCGGCGCCTGGTGCAGGTGTTGTACGAGGACCAGCACTCCAACGACTTCAACTCGCTGTTCCGGAGGCTCCACGGGGAGATCCCCGACCCGCCCACCTACCTGAACCAGTTCCCCGATGTCTTCACCATGGCCACGGCCACTAATTTTTTCCAACAGTGCGCCCCAGACAACTCCATGAACTTAATTTTCAGTTTTTTGTCCACTCACTGGCTGCGCCGACCCCTCATTGGCTACAAGAACTCCATATTTGCTTGCGTGGACGGGAGCGAAGAAGAACGAGAGGAGGCCGGCCTGCTTGCAGCCGAGGACTGGGAGACGTTCCTGCTGCACAGAGCCAAGGAGCTCAAACCAGGAGGCGTGCTAATTGTCACCACCTTGGCTCAGCACCCAGCCGACACTTCTACCGGGTACGTGAGTCCAGCAAACGACTTCTGCATGGAACTGGAACACGTGTGGAGGCAATTTTGGAGAGAAGGAAAGATCTCCCAGGAGGAATTCGAGAGCACCGTGGCCAGCGAGTTCTACAGGAGACCCGAAGAAGTCCGTGCTCCTTTCAACAGCCCCGACTCCCCTGTCCGTCGCGCCGGTCTGGTTCTCAAGGACCTGCACAACGTGTCCTCGCCCTGCCCCTTCAAGGCCGAGTGGAGACGCATCCTGCACGAGACAGGGCGGGACACCAGGCAACAGGCCGTCTCGAAGATGACGAAGAGAAACAGAGGCTGGAGCAGTAGCATCATAATGAGTGGCCTGAATTCTGAGAGAAAGAACAAAGAAGAAATCGTGGATGAGCTCTACAGAGCAGTTGAAGACCGCATGCTGAAAATCCCCTTCGAGTCTATTAGGAACGGCCATGTTATCACCAGGGTGGTCATCGAAAAGGATATCCCACTTGATACGATAGATATCATAGGCTAGAATGGATTTGAGCGTCGAGAGAGATTGAATTACCAGCAGCAGCAGCAGCAGCAGCAGCAGCAACAGCAGCAGCAGAAGGAGGAGGAGGTGTGGGAGGAGACGAAGGTTTGGGGGAAGGAGGAGAAGGTGTGGGAAGAGGAAGAGAGGAAAAGGAGGAGGGAGGGGGAGGAGGAGGAGGAGGTGAGGGGAGGGGGGGGGGAGGAGGAGGTTTGGGGGCAGGAGAAGGTGTGGGAGGAGAAGAAGGTGTGAGGGGAGGAGAAGGTGTGGGAGGAGAAGAAGGTGTGGGGAGAGGAGGAGAAGATTTGGGGGAGAGGAGAAGGTGTGGGGAGAGGACAAGGTGTGGGAGGAGGAGAAGGTGTGGAAGGAGGAGAAGAAGTGGGAGGAGGAGAAGGTGTGGGAGGAGGAGAAGGTGTGGGTGGAGAAGATGAGGGAGGAGGAGAAAGTTTGGGAAGAGGAGAAGGTGTGGGGAGAGAACAAGGTGTGGGAGGAGGAGAAGGTGTGGGCGGAGGAGAAGGTGTGGGAGGAGGAGGTGTGGGGAGAGGACAAGGTGTGGGAGGAGGAGAAGGTGTGGGAGGAGGAGAAGGTGTGGGGAGAGGACAAGGTGTGGGAGGAGGAGAAGGTGTGGGAAGAGGACAAGGTGTGGGAGGAGGAGAAGGTGTGGGAGGAGAAAAAGGTGTGGGAGGCGGATAAGGTGTGAGAGGAGGAGAAGGTGTGGGAGAAGGAGAAGGTGTGGGGAGAGGAGAAGGTGTGGGAGGAGGAGAAGGTGTGGGAGGAGGAGAAGGTGTGGGAGAAGGAGAAGGTGTGGGAGGAGGAGAAGGTGTGGGGAGAGGACAAGGTGTGGGAGGAGGAGAAGGTATGGGAGGAGGAGAAGGTGTGGGAGGAGGAGAAGGTGGGGGGGAAGGAGAAGGTGGGGGGGGGGGGGGGGGAAGGGTTCAGACGTCATGGGCAAAAAGACTCCTCCGGGATATTTTACTGAACACAATACAGATCAATTGATTTCGACTGAAGAAAAAGATAGCCTGTGCTTCCTGAACAAATATTTGTAACATCATATGAATAAAATGTGCAATTTTGGTTTTGTTTTGCTTTGTTTCTCTGTGTGTGAGAGAGAGAGAGAGAGAGAGAGAGAGAGAGAGAGAGAGAGAGAGTGAGTGAGAGAGAGAGAGAAAGAGGGGTTGGGGGAGTGTTATCGTTAACGAAGATTCTGTACAACTAAACCATCTTAGGCACTGCTGACCGCTACTTATTGTTGGTGCAGAGCTCTTGATTTAAATATACCAGGAGCCTCATTCGAAAGATGATAAACTAATAAACCAGTGATTATTCAGTTTTATCGTGAGGAATCCTCTACTTTATCCTTCACCATTAGCAGAGGGTTATTTTGAATATGTATGGTTATGATTGCATCACTTTCGTTTTGCTTCTCTGTGTAGTGTGTGCAGGAACAATTGGTTGCATTTCATCAGCTATTTGAAATAGAAATGTTTATGTACTCAAGAAATCTGAAAGTCAATGATTTGTGATAAATGATCCAGAGCAATGCCCATGAAGTAATGTGATATTCTCCTGCAGAAAGTTTGAAAGGGTGTTACCTTATACTTTGCGTCTGTATGTTCTCATAATGAGTATTGTGCCATAAAGATTCCAACTGCTATGGATCCGTCTCGACAGCCCCTATGAAATTCGATACGGGAGTTTTCACGATTAATACTATGAAAACCACGTGTTATATTGCGAAAAAGCAATTCTGCAAAATCGGAAAAAAGCGTATGGGACTGAATGCTGAGCAGAGGAACTCGTTCGGTATAAGAAAGCTTCTTTGTCACTTGGAGAAATTCGGTGACAACGCGTCAAAGCACGTTAATAGTTTTGGGAGTAGATTCTCCACAGTTATTGTCGGCGCTTGAGGAAGCATGCATAGAGGTAACCCTCTACGTCAGGGTTGAGTGGGTGCGAGCCTATGGGACTGAATGCTGAGCAGAGGAACTCGTTCGGTATAAGAAAGCTTCTTTGTCACTTGGAGAAAATTCGGCGACAACGCGTCCAAGCACGTTAACAGTTTTGGGAGTAGATCCTCCACAGTTATCCCTCCAGGTTTACTGGAGGTCCTCACAGCTTTATCCCTCCAGGTTTACTGGAGGTCCTCACAGCTTTATCCCTCCAGGTTTACTGGAGGTCCTCACAGTTTTATCCCTCCAGGTTTACTGGAGGTCCTCACAGCTTTATCCCTCCAGGTTTACTGGAGGTCCTCACAGCTTTATTCCTCCAGGTTTACTGGAGGTCCTCACAGCTTTGTCTTTGTGTGTGTGTGTGTGTGTGTGTGTGTGTGTGTGTGTGTGTGTGTGTGTGTGTGTGTGTGTGTGTGTGTGTGTGTGTGTGTGTGTGTCTGTCAGTCTGTCAGTCCCGACTTAACGGCTGATATCTCAAAAACTACTAAACAGATTTCCTTGACATTTTGAACACTTACTGAAAGTTAGGTCCGATTGAATGTATCAAATTTTCAGAATCGAGGTTTAAAAAGAAAGTGACTTCCTTACGTTTTGGTGTTGCCAAGAAAAGCTACATCAGAGTCCAATGCAAAATGTGTGACGTGATCATTTGACGTCGAATAACGTGACGTTATTTCGAGGAGAAAGAAGGATTTTTGGAGAAAGAAGGATTTTTTATTTTACATGCGGTCGTTTTGTACCCTGGACGTTTCGTACCTAGTCGTTTCGTACCCTAACCCTAACCCGTAGGGTTAGGGTTAGGGTTAGAGTTAGGGTTAGAGTTAGGGTTAGGGTAGAAAAGGTACGAATCGACTAAATGAGGTACACAACGACCACGGTACGAAACGTCCAGGGTACGAAATGTCCAGGGTACTAAAAGTCATGTATTCGCTTGGTTGTAGGGGATGCGCGTACGGGTTCGAATCCGCACAGAAGCTTCTTTTTTTTTAAATGTGTGTATGGTATTCGAAAGAGAGAGAGAGCCACCCCACCCGTTGTTGTACACGTGAGAGGTTGCGGGTTCGAACCTTACTTTTTTTCCCCTCCTCTTTTCTCGAGAGGTTGCGGGTTCGAACCCGATCTTTGTTTGTTTGTTTGTTTGTTTGTTTTTAATGGCAAAACCTGGAGGTTCAGCGCCAGCGGTTTTTATTGTCGGAGTTTGCCGCGGTCGAGGAACATTTTTTTCTTCAGCGACCGTAAGCAAACAGTTGTGAATGAACGAATGAATGAATGGAGTTTGACAGCCTATCAACCTTTGTAGACTCGGTAAAAGGCCTCCTCACACATGGCTGGTTCTTTGGGACACAAAATTACTCTGTGTCTGGTAAACAGCTAGACGAGAACTGGGGGAAGATATGTTTTTCTCAATTACAGATGAGGGCCGAAAAAGAAAAAACTGGGATACCCGCACGGTAGTCGATGACGATAGCACTAGACCACGTGTTTCCACACTAGAATTAGTGTGTTGCTGGATGTCTATCCAACTTTCCCCGTAGCATCATGCTCAAAATGATCATGGTATACTTTTCGATTTACAACTCCGCAACGAACCAGTTCCCAACCAACAAAACGAGGAAAACATCCTATGCCTATGGTGTGAAATCGCGTACTAGACATGTTATTAACTTCGTTTTCCGCCTAGTTGTAAAATATGAGCAGTGATTGTGTGGTGGAGTGGAATAAGGCATGATGGTAGCAGGGCGCAGGTATGAGACAAAATCGTAGCTGCTTTCCACAACTTTATTTTTCACCCATGAGTACAGGAGCTGCTTGCTGGTCCGAGGCCTGATGATAATGGCCTGGACCAACCCAAGACCATGGTGGCAGTGGTCTCTCTAGACCGTGGTAGAAGTGGTCTCTCTAGACTGTGGTGGCAGTGGTCTCTCTCGTCACGTGTGCCGTTCCTCCTTAACAAGGGAATGCACGGACCTCATAGGAGCCAGGGTGTAGATTATTTCCCAGTTCCTAACCCTGGTTCCTGGGTTCGTGCTTCAATTTGGCAGAAAGGAGAGATTATTTAACTTAACTCGCTTTGAAATTACTTCTTACAAATGTTGCCTCATTCAGCATAACACAGTCTATTGAATGAATCATATGCCGTTGCAAGTAGTTGTCTTACTTGAGGGAAACATCAGATTTATAGTCAAAATGTTACAATTCAGATGCCAGAGTGGGAGAACGGCTCACTAGCCAGGGGTCACGCTAATGTAAGGAGTGACTGACAGGGCAGCTGCACCGACAATCAGACCACAGCAGAGGAGGGGTCGCAGAGCGGTCAGCTGGTCAGCTTGCCTTACAGAAAGGATGGGGAAGGGGGGTTGGAGAGAGGTCTGACACACAGGATAGGGGGGTGGGAAGAGTCAGAAGCAGGCATAATTGAATAGAGGATGAGCACAGCAGATGTACAATACACTTGGTGATAGGTGCACCCTATCACATGAACCCAGTAGATGTACAATACACTTGGTGATAGGTGCACCATATCACATGCCCCCCGGTGAAATTGAATCAGTGTCCGCACTGATTGAAACAACAAAATACACAGTTCATGGCGTGACCTTTCACTAGAATAAATCCGAGGCAGGTATTTGACCAAATTCCAAGGTACATTCAACCATGACGTACAAGGAAAAGTAACACTCGCTCGTTATGTTCAAAGACTGATATTTGACCAACAAATGTGACTATGGCTGACGATTATCAGGGCCCAAAGTACATCTGAAATTTCTGAATCGAGCAGGATAAAAATAAACACTGACAATGTTGTCCGACATGAGATCACACATTCAGAATCATAGGCTGTATATGACAGGCACTCACGATCTGACGGTCTCATTCAGTCCTCTTACTCAACTCTGGGGCGGGTGGACACTTCAAGTGTTAAGCACAACTTCAATGTGAAACAACAGTTCATTACTTGAAAGCGGATAGGCAGTCATGTGGCTCGACATGTAAACAAACAAATTACTTACAGTAAAAGTGTCCATTCCAATGAAGAGAATTGCATCCATGTGTCTCACAGCACTGTTCACTGTCTCTCAGCACGAAAACGAAAACGGCAGTTACAAAATACCTAAATGTCTTTGACGGAAATGAGTTCTGGAGGCGGGCGGATGGAAGGCCAGCCGTTGTTGTAGCGTTCCATGGAATGTGTCTGCAATCCTGGGGCGAAGGGGCTTGGCTTGTGGTTTCAGTCACAGGAAAGGCAGGTTGGACGGGTGCCCCTGGAGAGGCAGCTTCATACGTGGCTTTACTTCACGGCGATGTTGGGCAGGGATGCTCCGGCGATGACAAGGAATCGGTGGCAGGTGGCAGGTTAGGGAGGAGGCCGTGCATTGAATGGCGGCACTGACCATTTTCCTGTTGGTGAGGCGGAGGTTGAGGCCAAATCTGGAGAGTGGCAGAGATGGCGGATACTTCAAGCTGGAGGCGTACGATGGCAAAATGGAGGCAGTAGTTATAGTCGTTTCCTCCGTGGAAAGCGTCAGGCTCCGATGGTATTCAGGAAAGTTGTAGAAAGAGCACGATGTCTCATCCTGGCGACAACGCCATTTGTGGTGGAGTGGAATAAGGCATGATGGTAGCAGGGCGCAGGTATGAGACAAAATCGTAGCTGCTTTCCGCAACTTTATTTTTCACCCATGAGTACAGGAGCTGCTTGCTGGTCCGAGGCCTGATGATAATGGTCTGGACCAACCCAAGACCATGGGGCAGTGGTCTCTCTAGACCGTGGTAGAAGTGGTCTCTCTAGACTGTGGTGGCAGTGGTCTCTCTCGTCTCGTGTGCCGTTCCCCCTTAACAAGGGAATGCACGGACCTCACAGGAGCCAGGGTGTAGATTATTTCCCAGTTCCTAACCCTGGTTCCTGGGTTCGTGCTTCAATTTGGCAGAAAGGAGAGATTATTCAACCTAACTCGCCTTGAAATTACTTCTTACAAATGTTGCCTCATTCAGCATAACACAATCTATTGCATTCAGAGTAGCAAACGTTGCTGATGTTAACATTATAGTTATATATGTGTCAAGGAGTACTATATCAGAAGGAGATGCACCACAGATTTCCAGCCTGTGCTAGCAAAGGCCATCATACTGATAACAGTATACTATCATGGCTAACATAAACAAGCAGACTGCAGGCGAACGCCTTAACCCTTGGACTGAACTCTAGTGGCATTGCTGTAGAACTGAATGCGCCATTAGAAGGGGTGGAAAGCATAAGCTGTTACCTTATTGAAAAACAAAAAGATTCACCGTGACAGTAAAGTTTGAGAAAACAAGATTCCGTTGACAGAACAGAAGCTCGGAGTCACCCTACGCTGTTCTCACGTCTGATCCGTAAATGCATGTAGTGATGTCCTTGGGAGTGAGTGCGGCGCCTGGCCGACAGTCTGCTGCTGCTGCTGCTGCTGCTGCTGCGCGCGGGTTGGGCTCCGTCTTCCAGGGTGGTTTGAACCGTCGCTGATACCATTCTAGTCCACTAGAGACTTCGCCTAGTCCACTAGAGACTTCGCCTAGTCCACTAGAGACTTCGCCTAGTCCACTAGAGACTTCGCCTAGTCCACTACAGACTTCGCCTAGTCCACTACAGACTTCGCCTAGTCCACTACAGACTTCGCCTAGTCCACTAGAGACTTCGCCTAGTCCACTAGAGACTTCGCCTAGTCCACTAGAGACTTCGCCTAGTCCACTAGAGACTTCGCCTAGTCCACTAGAGACTTCGCCTGCCGGCGGAACAGTCTCTAGCACAGTTCATATCACGTGATGGAACCAATGCGTCCGGAATAGTCATAAGGAGGTCACACGAGAGGCTTGTGGGATAGCACTCTGCTTCCTGACATACGCCGTTAAAGTAATTCCAAGATTATTTCGCACAAAACTATTAAATTACGCTTGCTGATGCAATAAACAAGCGTTTATTCGATTAAATAAAATGTTTGTGTTGAACTGGAAACAAGTTTTGACATCTGAATGATTTCTGTAAAAAGTGGAAAGAATAGCATCCAGAACGAACTATTCTTGGCGCAATGCTGTAATGCGAAGGGTCAAGTCTACTATGCATTCATTGCGAACTGCACCAGAGTCACTACTGACTCGGGTTCACAGAATGGGTTGATACTCCCACCCCCTATCTCACGGTACAGTCTGAGGCCGTTTAGGGCCGTCCCTGGCTGAAATACTGGAGCAGGCCCCGAAAGCCCCGTACTAAGGGTTTCCAGCTGATGAGAGGTCATCGACCGACTCAGACGGTTTGCTACTCTAGTCCAATGGAAAACGCTAAACCAAGCACCTCGCAGATGAACTGGACTTCGGTCAGATTTCTTGGACCCAGACGCGGGGCTAAATGACCTTATGGTGACCTTGCAGGTGGTACACGTGGACAAGTCCCACGGCACCGCTGCCTGTGACGGTCTGGACACAGTACTGCTGGACCAGGAGGCGCTGTCCCTGTGTGACGTCATCGTGGTCAGCCGGAGCGGCCTGGGCTTGATCAGATCCTGGCTGAGACCCCGAGAAGACAACACCTTCTGTCTGGTCAACTTCACCGTCATGCCCTGCCCCAGAGATGACCTCCACATTCTATTCCCCAATGGCTTCTGGTAAATGCAGTGACAAGCCAGTGTTTGGGGAGGATGGATCTCGCTTCTAGACAATGAGCAC
>JAWQFJ010034958.1:0-12500 GCA_034096865.1 Theodoxus fluviatilis | reverse complement strand
TCTTAATTTATTTTAGTTTAATCAAATTAAAATTTAAATTTAAAATCACCCAAGTCCTGCCTTGAAGCACGCTCAATGCAAATGTGCAGTCAGATGTCTTGTTTTTTTACATTCTCGAGTTATAAACTTACATAAGTAAAATATAAGATTTAATGAATTAAAATTTAATTAAATCCAACTTTAAATTTACAGTTGTGCATGCCCTGCCCCTAGGCATGCTCAATGCATACCTATAATCAGATTTTCTGTAGCATTTCTTGTTCTTGAGTAATTTCCTTACATATGTAAAATGTATTGAATTCAATTAGAAATTTAATGAATCACTATTTTTGTGCATCCTTGAGGCACACTAAATCAAAAAGTGTGTTCAGATCTTCTGTAAGTTTAACCATTGCAGAGCTATTTCAGCGCAATTTTCAAAGTTTAAAATCAAATTAAATGCAATGACAGGTGTGTTTATTTTCATCTTTGAGGCACGCCAATTCCAAATTTGCAATCAGATTTTCTTTAGCTCTTTTTGTTTGGAAATTAGATTTAGAAAATTTTAATATTCAATTCCATTTTAAATTTAAAGTTGCCCATGACATGCCCCGAGGCACATGCAATACTAATCTGCAATATTTTCATCTTGTTCATGATTACTGTGCATAGATTGTTACGATATTTACATTTCTTTCTTGTCAAATTCTGAAACAAATGTATGTTTATGTCAATAGAGAAATCATTTTTTGTGTCCTGATTTATTACTAATCTGAGCACATCCTCCAGAACTTGCTTTTTGTGCCATTAAATGTCTTAAAATCATTTTAATGTTTTCCAGAAACATTTGATTAACATGTGCAGAAAACGTTTTCCAAATGTTTCCCTGTGCATTTCATTAACGTTTTAGAAATGTTTCTTGTAAACGGAAAAGAGACCAAACTCAAACCATTATAAAACGTTTTAAAGACGTTTTAGATTGGTTTGATTTTGGTTTGATTTTCGTTTACAAGAAACGTTTCTAAAACATTAATAACATGTGTAAGAAAACATTTTGGAAATGTTTTCTGCAAACGTTTTTCAAACGTTTCTGGCAAACATAAAAAAATGTTTTAAAAACGTGTTCATGCTGTCTGGGAAGAAGCTTACCGGAGACAAGGGGCGCGTTTGCTAGGCAAACGGCTCGCCTCGATAGCTGCGGGGGAAAGGGGAGCGTTTGTTAGGCAAGTGGCTCGCCTCGATAGCTGCGGGGAAAGGGGAGCGTTTGTTAGGCAAGTGGCTCGCCTCGATAGCTGCGGGGAAAGGGGAGCGTTTGTTAGGCAAGTGGCTCGCCTCGATAGCTGGTCGAGGAAGAGCGAGACGCACCTACGGCTAATGAGCGAGAAACGTAGGCAACGCCTAGCCCTCGAGATTCTCTCGAGACTCTACGCCTAACAAAACCCTAGGGGGTAAAGGACGCGGCGCGTGGTGTGTGGCGCAACAGAAACAGTTTTTGAATCATGAAACGCACGTTTCCTCGTGTGCTAGGAGATACTTTGGTGAACTTTTGAGTCTCCAGAAATCTTCTTCTTCTCGAACGCCGCCACACTTGGAGACCAGTTCCTGCAATGAAGCGCGCTGTCCTGCGCAGTGGGTCCAGCGGGCCATACAGTTTTTCGGACACAGCTGCTGGTTACGGCCATGAGTCTTCTCATAGTGTGTGGTGATTTTGGCAGTCACCAGAAATTATTTCATGGAGATGGACCGGTTCTGTTATCCCATTGTTTCAAGTGAAATCCTTCCGCCCGTTAACCAATGGCTTTGCTCCTGACCTTCAACCGTCACTCGTGGCCTGCAATTGCTCTTCGCCTGCTTTTTTCTTTTTCGGTTTGCAAGAAAAACGCTCATTCGTAGATTTACTGACATACATGCAATGAAACCATAACCAAAGAAAAGTAATGATTTCTCACAACTATATGTAGAGAACATCAATAGCTCATTTAAATTGCTACATTATTCAAATCGAGGTGTGCGTCGTAGATACTTGATACACATGGACGTTATTAACGCAGCGGCCATTTTGAAATCGAAAACGAGACGGACTGGGCAAACATCATGGCGTCTTCTATGGCCAGCACTAGTACCAGTACATGGAGAGGAGTGGAAATCTCCTGCATGTACCTCCATTCTCGCATGGAAATGCGGAAATATGGGCAAGTGATGTTGATACCCACATTTAAAAAGACAGTCAGAGGCTGTGGAGCGAGTCCAGCGCAGGGCTCCCAAGTTGTTGAGTGAATGTCGGGAGATGTCTTACAGCTAGCGCTTAGACTATTTGAATCTGCACTCACTAAAAGGAAGAAGGATTCGTGGTGACCTAATAGAGACTTATTAATCATACAATAATCTCGTAGACGTGGAGTGGAGCGACTTCTTTAAGTCACCAAGTTGTACCAGTACGAGAAATGCAGACGGAAAAGTGTTTGTTCAACGTAGTAATACTAACCTAAGAAAGTATTGTTTCAGTAATCGTGTTGCTAACCTGTGGAATAACCTTCCGTTTCAGCTCAAGACTGCACCGACTACTAACGTTTTCAAAAACCAACTGGACAAGGATCCTACATTCATATCGTTATCTAGAAGCTATGATGAGTGACACTGTCGCAATAGGAAAATTGCGCTAAGACCTTATGTTATATAACGCAACACATTACGATGGGGCGTTCAAAAGGCTTCACGGCCTACATCTAGCCTCTCAACTACTACTACTACTACTACTACTACTACTACTACTACTACTACTACTACTACTACTACTACTACTACCACTACTACATACCCAGTAGAAAGAAAGGGAAAGGATACGAAAAGTTCATCGAAGGATTTGTGCATGACATCGAAGGTAAAACAGGTTACCCTTCTCTCTTGTAGATCTAGATCTGCAGTGTTTATCATTATGACCGGTGTTTCTTGAAATAAAAACCGCTGGCGCTGAACCTCCAGGTTTTGGCACACACAAAAAATTGGGTTCAAACCCGCAATCTCTTGAGAAAAGAGGGGGGGGGGGGGAAACACACACAAAAACACAAAAAACAGGTCGGGTTCGAAAAAAGTTTCAGCGCGGATTCGAATCCGTTCACGCATGACCTATCGTTACAATTGTCCAGCGCTTTACCATCTGAGCCATTCATTTGGCAACTGACGTTACTACGTGTTTGTAAAGGAATTATAACGTTCTTTTCTGTAAACTCCCTCGCTTCATATTTTGCACTGTAAATTGTATAAAAATGGATGATAGTTCATGAAATTTGAGTGGTCTTGTACATTTTAGGATACTTAAGGTCTATTTCTGCCAAGTTTATTATCGATTCACTGCCATTAGGCCAAGCCAACAGACTACCAGTACCAAGTTGTTGCGCTTAAGTCAGGACAGACAGAACGAACGAACGAACTTTATTTTACAAGGGTAGTGAATTAGGCAGTACAGTAGTCGCCGCTTATTAAAAACACATTGGGACCGAACAAAAGTGTTTTTAATAAGCGGCGTTTTTATTAACCGTTTGCTTGTTGAACATGTCCATCAGTAACGAAGTAAATCCGGACCTTACCAACTGTATTTAAAAAACGGCTGTTTTTATTAACCGCGTGTTTTATAAGCGGCGACTACTGTATTGCCTTTCTTACTTACATTCAGCCCTTGAGGCAAAATATTCAAATGTGGTAAGAGAGAGAGAGAGAGAGAGAGAGAGAGAGGAGAGACACGAGAGAGAGAGAGAGAGAGAGACAGAGAGAGATGAGAGAGACAGAGACAGAGAGAGAGAGAGAGAGAGACAGAGAGAGAGAGACAGAGAGACAGAGAGAGAGAGACAGAGAGAGAGACAGAGAGAGAGAGACAGAGAGAGACAGAGAGAGTGAGAGAGAGGGGGGGGGGGGGGGGGGGTAGCTGGGAAAAGGGGAGGAAGGGAAGAGAGAATGAGAGTAAGAGGGTGGGTGGGAGAGAGAGAGAGAGAGAGAGAGACAGAGAGAGAGAGAGAGAGAGAGAGAGAGAGAGAGAGACACAGAGAGAGACAGAGAGAGAGAGTGAGAGTAGCCATAAGTACTGATCAAAAGATCAGATAAAGGCCTTGCGGCCTAAGACATCTGAGGACATATCTATCTAAAGCATTCTCTGTCCTCGCCAATGAAGTCACGAATACTATTCTATTCTATTTCTATTCACCCCTCCTTCAATATTCTCCTCGCAAATGACGTCACGTTATACGACGTCAAATGATCACGTCACAAATTTTGCAAAATGGAGTCTGTTGAATTGTTTTCATTGAAACACCAAAATGTAAAAAAGTCACTTTCTTTTAAAACCTCGATTCTGAAAATTTGATAATATTGAATGGGACCTAACTTCCAGTCAGTGTGCAAAATCTCAAGGAAATCCGTCCAGTAGTTTTTGAGATATAAGCCGTGGAGACGGGACAGACAGACACACACACACACACACACACACACACACACACACACACACACACACACAGACAGATAAAGTCTGTAGGACCTCCAGTAAACCTGGAGGGATAAGGTCAGTAAGCCTATATGTTAATTTATTACGCGAATATAACCATGGGCTGCCTTTGCAGATAGTTTGTTATATCTGATCATATACTTAATTTTGAGTCGAAACTGCGAGATAAGCGACTACTGCCAGCTGGACTTGCATCGTCTGCCATGCCGACATCAACATGTCCGGTATGATCAAGACTCTATACATGGCTCTTTATCATTGGCTGATTTATATTTTTGGACCAATCACAATAGGTTTCTCATGAGTAGAGATTGTTACTATGTTAGGTCGTGCGAAGTGATGGAATGCTCTTGCTTCCTGGTGTAAACATTGCAGTTTCCCAGCTATAAACAAGAAAAACAACAACTCTTGCCCATATTTTAACATTTCCATGCGAGAATGGAGGCACATGAAGGAGATTTCCACTCCATGTACTGGTACTGGTGCTGGCCATAGAAGACGCCATGATGTTTGCACAGTCTGCCTTGATTTGAAAACCGGAAGTATCTCGCGTGAATAATGTCTGTCGAAGACAGTTGGTGAAATTGTTTGTGTGCCTGTGGTTGGGTGGAGTTTTCTTTAGTTTTGGGTATTAGCGATTGTGGGTTATTCATTTTCTTTCTCGACCCAGATGAAAGGTTAGGTTTTTTGGGGAACGGCGTCAGAGTTCGCGTCATCTTTGGAATTCGCGTCACAGAATTGCCAAGAGAGTTCATAGCGGTGGATTTTTGAAGAATAACCACGGCAAATTTTGGGTGAAGTTCATAGGCCTGTTGAGGTAAGCTATCATTCTTTCTCTAAAGATTGCTAAAGGATTTTTGCGAAAAGTTTTCCTTTAAGGGGGAAATTTGGCTGTCTAGCAACTAAGGGGAGGGAACCTACAATTTGTTACCAGTGCGATGTTTTGTCTCTTCTGTGTGTAAATAATTCATCATTTCTATCGTTTATGCTAGCTTCATTTAGAGCTATATGTAGGGATGCATTAGTTGGAATGATGTGTTGTTCAGGTTGTAAAGAAGGAAGTCACTCTAGTGTCGCTGTTTAATCATTACTGTCATTGGCCTTCTAGGCCTGCATTGTCGCCTGTCAAGGACGGGACATCCTGCATTGTCGCCTGTCAAGGACGGGACATCCTGCATTGTCGCCTGTCAAGGACGGGACATCCTGCATTGTCGCCTGTCAAGGACGGGACATCCTGCATTGTCGCCTGTCAAGGACGGGACATCCTGCATTGTCGCCTGTCAAGGACGGGACATCCTGCATTGTCGCCTGTCAAGGACGGGACATCCTGCATTGTCGCCTGTCAAGGACGGGACATCCTGCATTGTCGCCTGTCAAGGACGGGACATCCTGCATTGTCGCCTGTCAAGGACGGGACATCCTGCATTGTCGCCTGTCAAGGACGGGACAGCCTGCATTGTCGCCTGTCAAGGACGGGACAGCCTGCATTGTCGCCTGTCAAGGACGGGACAGCCTGCATTGTCGCCTGTCAAGGACGGGACAGCCTGCATTGTCGCCTGTCAAGGACGGGACAGCCTGCATTGTCGCCTGTCAAGGACGGGACGGACTGCATTGTCGCCTGTCAAGGACGGGACGGACACCTTTGTCTCCTGTCGAGGACGGGACAGCCTGCATTGTCTCCTGTCGAGGACGGGACAGCCTGTATTGTCGCCTGTCAAGGACGGGACGGACTGCATTGTCGCCTGTCAAGGACGGGACGGACTCCATTGTCGCCTGTCGAGGACGGGACAGATTCTTTTATTATTATCGTTTGGCGCTGCTGCAGAGTTGGAGAGTGACATTGTTGTTTTACGTTCGTCATGTGCATTTTTTTCCATACATCATTCTAACCATACAAAAGATTAATTAAATATTTTTTGTATATTTATTCTTGCACTTCAGTGTTCATGTGTCTGTTTATGTTTGGGGAGTGTGGCCATAGTTTTTATTGAAAAACCTAACCATGTACACTCTAGGCCTCAGCCTAGGGTGACATGCACGCGACAATGTCCATGGCTTATTCTGTAGCACAAATGTTCGAGGAGTTTCAATAATTGTGAACATCCGATAAAAATGAGAACAAGAAACTTCATGAAAAGCGAAAAAAACTGACGGTCCTCAGTGGAAGAGCCCCCCGTCTTCAAGTGTTTCGGCTCTGTCTTCCTGACACTCTCCGGGGAAGTGGGCTACACATGGATCATAGTCCCAGGTGCCCGTCAGTCGTCAGGCACACTGTGCGATGGTCTGCCTTGCCTTAGCGCAGAATATAGAAAGAAGGAAGCCCCTCCACCTAACATGTCCCCTATACTGCGTGGACTGTCCCCTGGTTGCCCTCTGATGCACCGCCTTCTCCCACGTTTCTATTTAGCCAAATCCAGCAGGATGCCCTCTCTGCTGCCTCAGCCATGGTCCTCAAGAACTTTGTACTCGGTCTCTTGGGGAGGCTGAGCTGCCTGCAGACATTGTATGCGGAGTACATTATCAGAAAGCGTGTTTCTCTTACACTGTGTACGACGGTCATCTGCGACAGCAATGGTGATGAGGAGGTCATGTTGCTTGCGGCTGTGTGCCACATTACAGAACCTTAGGAAAGGGTCTGACGTCTAACAGCGCAACTTACTGATAAACTTCAATGATAATATTTGTTTGTTCCTCCGTCAAATGGGGCACTGCACCCATCTTCTTTGCGGTTAAATTTAAAGTAGCGGTATTTGTACAATGCAGTTCTTGGCTGAGACTCAGAACATGTTTCGACAATTTAAAACATGCAGAAAACAGAAAACACGCTCAAGACTGTTTCTGAAAACACTGTTGTGAAGTGTCACAACAAACCAAAGAGGCCTTGTTTTCCTTGGAAACAGTGTTTCGTGCCCTCCACGTAACTCGCACTTATCAAAGCGAGTAACGCAAAACAGAGAAGACAGGGAGACTATTGCAAAATTGTTAAATGAGAAAGGTTTACTCCGGAAGAGAACCAAGCATCCTCTGAACCAGTTCCTTTATTCTGTCGCAGACCCCGTCTTCGTCTTTGAGAGTCTCCAGTGAGGGCGTCATCCTCTCATCAAGCTCCAGTTTCAGGCTGGAGCAAACACCATTGCCTGTCTCCTTGCCAGGTAGAATCCTGAAAGAGATTATCCATCATTCATGTAATGGTAATCTCCATTGTTCATGCAGTGGTAGACTTTACTGGAATCAGCACCACTTTTGTGTATCCGATATTTGTTGTGGGAACTGTCACTTTAAGTCGCATTGAGAGCAGCATCCTCCACGTGGCAAGCGGCGATGGTTAAATGAATGAATGAGTGAATAAATGAATGAATGAATGAGTGAGTGAGTGAGTGAGTGAGTGAGTGAGTGAGTGAGTGAGTGAGTGAGTGAATGAATGAGTGAATGAGTGAGTGAATGAATGAATGAATGAATAAATGAATGAATGAATGAATGAATGAATGAATGAATGAATGAATGAATGAATGAATGAATGAATGAATGAATGAATGAATGAATGAATGAGTGAGTGACTAGGCAATCATAGTAGCGTCCTCCACGAACTTCGCATTGGCATAATTCGTATCTAAATCAGGGTGCGCGCGCATCACAAGAAAGTGACGAACTTTGTATCTGTTATGTCGAATAGAACAGCAGACGAATTTCTTTGCTGTGAACGAATGGATCAGAGTAGAGGTCCATTGCTGCCTGGTCAGGAATCTGCGGGGGTGGGGGGGATGTTTCCAATCTTTCTTTAGCAAGCGGGGGGGGGGGGGGGCTTTTTTTAGCAAGCGGGGGGGGGGGGGGGAGGGGCGGGTTTCCAATCTTGTTTTAGCAAGCGGGGGGGTGGGGGGTGGGGTTTCCAAACTATTTTTAGCTAGCGGGGGGTGGGGGGTGGGGTTCCAAACTTTTTTTAGCAAGCGGGGGGGGGGGGGGGGGGCTTTCCAATATTTTTTTAGCAAGAGGGGGGGGGGGGGACTTTCCAAAATATTTTTTACAAGCGGGGTGGGGGGTGGGGTGGGGGGGGGGGATTTCCAAACTTTTTTTAGCAAGCGGGGAGGGGGGGAGGGGGGGGGGTGTTTCCAAGCTTTTTTTAGCAAGTGGGGGTGGGTGGGTTTCCAAACTATTTTTAGCTAGATGGGTGGGTGGGTGGTGGATTTCCAAACTCTTTTTACCAAGCCCCACCCCCGCTTGCTAAAGAAAGATTGGAAACATCCCCCCCACCCCCGCAGATTCCTGACCAGGCAGCAATGGACCTCTACTCTGATCCATTCGTTCACAGCAAAGAAATTCGTCTGCTGTTCTATTCGACATAATAGTCCTGAGGCCAAGCAGCTCTATCAGCCCTAGAAAAAGGAAGTGTCGGCTACAAGTTCATACCAAAACGTTTTGACATATTTTGAAAGAAGACACCTAGTACATGACATTTTGAGATACTCTAACTTTGGGTAGAATCTAAATAATGAGATTTTTCTGTTTTTGAAATTCGTTTTTCACGCAAACAGGTAAAAAGTATTTTAAAAATAAAAATTGTGTTTTAACTTGTTATTTTCCCCGACTAAAGTAAGTAGGCATGTTCAAATATTACAATAATTCATGTATTGGAGTATGTTAGTGATTTTAGGTTTAGTAAGCAATTAATTAAGAATAAAAAACTTGTTTGACTCAAATCATTCGAGTTGCCTCCCTTGATGATAGTCAACATACGTAGCAATGTGCACAGACCTATTCCTTCTGCACATCTCTTGGTTGCACAATCTCCACACAAACACAATGCTGTTGAAATCATTCCCAGACTGAATCAATGGAATCAATGTCTCCTTCAAAATACATATCAGTGTCAGAACCACTACTGTCAGTGTCACTTGTGTGGTCCATGTCTTCCTCCACCAACGCCGACTGTTTGTTCACACACCCAACACATGCACACAGTTGTGTGCATTGCAGAGAGTTGCGGTGGCAGCTGCTAATAAAATATAATTTTCTGTATAGATTATCCATTTCTCTATTTGTTTGTCAAATTTCAGGTTAAACTAATGTTAAGATCATGGTTAATTTTGTTTCCAAAAAGATCGTTACTAGCATCCACTTTGGTAAGACGCCATTCTAAGATTATCGCCGAAAATCTGGTTAAAAAATAAAATACAATATTTGCGCACTCATTATCGCACTAAAACTTATGCGTATTTACCACTTTGTTCATTTTTCTACGTTAAATCTGTATTC
Source organism: Theodoxus fluviatilis (assembly GCA_034096865.1). Taxonomy (NCBI): domain Eukaryota; kingdom Metazoa; phylum Mollusca; class Gastropoda; order Cycloneritida; family Neritidae; genus Theodoxus; species Theodoxus fluviatilis. The sequence goes on along the minus strand of JAWQFJ010034958.1, from coordinate 2,776 downwards.
TGGGGATTGTTTGAGCCTAAGATCATGTTCATTTGTTTTGATCATATACCTCCTACCTACTGACTTTCTTTGGACATTATTTATTTTCCCTAGACTGCCCCTTTAACTTGGTTTCGTGCAACAAGCAACACTATTTTCCTCACATGATTATGGTGTAAATAGACCTCAAATGATCAATCAGGCAATCAATCAACTAGTTTTCACTAAAATGTAACGAAAGTATAACGTTCAACTTACTTGTACGAGTTTTTCTGGAGCTCAAGTCCCTGTCGATTTGCTTTTTTTAGATTTAGTCTTTCTGCACACAATACAGACAGGAGGCAGGGTATGCTCGCTTCTGGTAGTCGATTCTCGGCTGTTCTGTCCTTGTGGTCTCATTTTTTTCCTCGGTGAAACAGCTCCCGCAGCTTTACCCTTCTCAAAGCGACCCTGCGCCTGTTCGATTCTTCGTTTGTTTGTGAAACGATTGTACCATTACATGATTACAGGTGAAAGCAACGCGTTTCACTTTCAGGCTTTGATTGTAAAGCAAGAAGTTTCTCAGCTATCACACGTTCTTCTCCGTCTAAAGTAATCCACTGCTTGCTTGACCATATGGTGGTATTCCACTTAATCTCTGTGAAACTCGCTAAATCTAGAGATGTAATGTCTTCGCAGCAGTGCATACGCGTATGCAAGGGACGCAACTCTGAATCTGGTAGACGTTTTTCATTGAGGGTTTTTTCCAACTTCTTTTAATTATCATACGTTATTTAGATTCATTTGAAAGATAGAGTGTACAAAATATAAACAAAGAATATTCCCTTAACCCATGAGAACAAATATTTTTTGGTATGAACAACTATCCGAAGCTTTTGAACGATAGAGCTGCTTGGCCTCAGGACTATAACAGATACAAAGTTCGTCACTTTCTTGTGATGCGCGCGCACCCTGATTTAGATACGAATTATGCCAATGCGAAGTTCGTGGAGGACGCTACTATGATTGCCTAGTGAGTGAGTGAGTGAGTGAGTGAGTGAGTGAGTGAGTGAGTGAGTGAGTGAGTGAGTGAGTGAGTGAGTGAGTGAGTGAGTGAGTGAGTGAGTGAGTGAGTGAGTGAGTGAGTGAGTGAGTGAGTGATCGAGTGAGCGAGTGAGCGAGTGAGCGAGTGAGCGAGTGAGTGAGTGAGCGAGTGAGCGAGTGAGCGAGTGTGAGTGAGTGAGTGAGTGAGTGAGTGAGTGAGTGAGTGAGTGAGTGAGTGAGTGAGTGAGTGAGTGAGTGAGTGAGTGAGTGAGTGAGTGAGTGAGTGAGTGAGTAGTACTTGGCAGCGTTCAGCGGACGAAGTAAACATCAAACTACAGCGACCATAACGTAAGTACGAGTTGCAGACGAAACTATCACAGTCACGTGACACGAACCGGCCAATCAGAAGCGGTGACGCCGTGAGTGCATAGCTGTGTTCATTCTAGTAAACTAGAGATTTCGCCTACCGGCAAAAGTATCTCTAGCACAGTTCACATCACGTGATGGAAGGTTTTTGGCCAATTTATGCAAGCGGAGGTCACACGAGAGGCTTGTGGGAAAGCCAATGTGCTCCCTGACATACGCCGTTAAAGTAGTTCTAAGACTATTTCGCACAAAACTCTTAACTTACTCTTGTTGAGACAACAAACAAGCGTTTATTCGATATAATAAAATGTTTGTGTTGAAATGGAACCAAGTTTTTACATCTGAATGATTTCTGTAAAAAGTGGAGAGAAAAATAGTATCAGAACGAACTACTTTTGGCGCAAGGCTGTAATGCCAAGGGTCAAGCCTATTACGCATTCATTGCGAACTGTGCCAGAGTCAATACTACTGACTCGGGTTTACAGAATGAGCTGTGTTTAGCCGCATGTGTTTGAAGTGACGACGAACCTTGTTTTCGTCATTCATCAGTTTTAAGATTACAGATCCACTTGGGCACGCTCAACTTGTACTGTTAGCAGATACATCATGAAAAGTTAAGCTTATCGGTTTAGTTTGTTTAATCAGAACACTCTTCGTTTGCGAGATATTGCGTTGTTAAACTTGCATTTTTCACCTGGCCGAACAAAACAAAATAGGCATTTTTCGTGCGCATGCGCGAGACCGCAATGTCACCTAGGTACTTCCTTCCAACGCGAGACCGCAAAGTCACCTATAGGTACTTCCTTCCAACGCGAAACCGCAATGTCACTTAGGTACTTCCTTCCAACGCGAGATGGAGGCGTCACCTACGTACTTCCTTCCAACGCGAGACCGCAATGTTACCTAGGTACTTCCTTCCAACGAGAGACCGCAATGTCACTTAGGTACTTCCTTCCAACGCGAGACCGCAATGTCACAGGTACTTCCTTCCAACGCGAGATGGCGACGTCACCTAGGTACTTCCTTCCAACGCGAGACCGCGACGTCACCTAGGTACTTCCTTCCAACGCGAGATGGCGACGTCACTTAGGTACTTCCTTCCATCGCGAGACCGCAATGTCACTTAGGTACTTCCTTCCAACGCAAAACCGCGCAATGTAATTTAGGTACTTCCTTCCAACGCGAGACCGCAGTGTCACCTAGGTACTTCCTTCCAACGCGAGATGGCGACGTCACCTAGGTACTTCCTTCCAACGCGAGACCGCGACGTCACCTAGGTACTTCCTTCCAACACGAGATGGCGACGTCACTTAGGTACTTCCTTCCAACGCGAGACCGCAACGTCACTTAGGTACTTCCTTCCAACGCGAAACCGCAATGTCACTTAGGTACTTCCTTCCAACGCGTG
>JAWQFJ010034957.1:0-18074 GCA_034096865.1 Theodoxus fluviatilis | reverse complement strand
TAGAATGAAGAAACGCTTAGGATGTGCGAGAATACCTCTCTCGCCAATGCACTGATATCGGTGTTGATTTGTTCAATTGTAATGGGCCGCTGGCCTGCACAATAAACAAGTTCGTTCGTTCGTTCGTTCGTTCGTTCTCTCTCTCTCTCTCTCTCTCTCTCTCTCTCTCTCTCACTGCTGTCGCCTGTACATATGACACGTATTTGCTTGAACTTGAAGACTCACTGAGCTGACAGTTGTCAAAGGCATCTACTAAAATCTTTGTCATTATTGATCATATTCTTCATCTTACCAACTGTTGTACATAGATTAGTTACTGTGTATTATATATATATATATATATATCCATGTTTTAATTTCTTTATGAGCAAGGACAATTTATAAGATAGGCAGAAATGGCTAAAATTTCATCCTTGATAAATAAAGATTCAATCAATCAATCAATCAATCAAGCAATCAATCTCTCTCTCTCTCTCTCTCTCTCTCTCTCTCTCTCTCTCTCTCTCTCTCTCTCTCTCTCTGAAGTAGAGCGTATCGGTAAATCCTAAGCCGGTCATGCAGGAATGAGTTCACAGTCAAGGCGCTGGTAAACACCCGACTACCTGCTGCCGTCCTTGCTTGCTGCTCGCTTCTTGTCAGACGAGTCCTGCTGGTGAACTTAAGGTTTGTTCGGGAGGCGTAGCGCTGCGAAGCGCTGCACGTGTTTCACTCCTGAACAGCGATTTTGGCGCGTGATTCACTCAGCGCTGTGCAGCGCTGTGCATCACAGATCCGAGGTGATTCACACGATTTTCAAAATGGCGCCTTTAATCCCGCACTGGCCATCGATGCATTAAAAAAACCCTCAGAAATATCATTTTGGGACTGGAACGAGTTTTGTTTTCCCCCCAAGCGCTCTGTATGCGCGAGTAAATGCATGGCAAGTAAGGATGACACAGTAGTGGATTTTATTCATGCAGAATACATTTAAACGTGTATAAACGATGTCTGTGGCAAATAAAACACTTTCTTTAGCGTCTAGCAACACAACATTCGGCGCAGAAGATTTAAGTTCTCGTGCAATTCGATATGACACCATGGTATGTTCTATGAAGTGAAAAACTGTTGTGATGTCTGTATCGTCAATTATTTCGTCTATTAGGGTCTGCAACGGGGGTTATTGCTTCCCCTGACAAGCTAAGCGCAAGAGTTATCGCGCTTGCTTGGTCAGTACACCGTACGGTCTTTTAGTACACTGCATTATTGTAAATAATTATGGTGGCAATGGACGCTGCAAATTTCGAACGATGGCGTGTGCCGGAATTAAAGCAGTTCATACGGGAAATGCAACAGCCATTGTCGGGGACGAAAGCAGACCTAATTCAAAGGGTCAAGGGCTGTATTGCCTTGAAGGTAAACAAAGCAATCGGCGGGGAATCCGACATAGACTGTCACTGTGCCGACGCTTTGGCCCCAAAGTTTCCAAAACAAACAACACTATCGGGCCAAAAACTTCCTGATCCAGTCAGCCTCAAGACAGGATGGTGTTCGGCGGTGGATTTTCCTGCAGATTTTCGGGATGCAGACCTGTACAACTATTTTGTTTTGAGAATAAGAGTAGTCGTGAACTCCCCTCCCGAGCTTGTGGCAGCCTGTGGGGTGTCAATCTCCTCACAAAGTCCCCCCCCCCCCCCCCTCTTGCATAACGGACTCACGGTTGAACCTGTGTGTGGCCACTACAACACAAGCATGTACAAGGGAATATGCGCTAAACAGGCCGTTTTTAACCGGACTAACACTTTCCTTTGAAACAAGGTTTGACGCGTACATAGTATTCCGCCTTGCCAATTGATGATTGGCCGTTTTTCTGACGTCATGCTCGCCTCGGCTTGCCCTCGAGGCGAGTACCTTGCCTAAGAAACGCGCTCCAGATTTAGACAGCAACGGACCTAGCAATTCGACCAAGACCTTTCATTTCGAGGCTATGAACATTTTGCAACTACAGCTATCATGATTGAGGCATGGAATGTTGAAGGTGCATGTACAAAGTTTCTCAATCCAGATTATTTGAACGACCTTCTGTATATACGATATCAATTGTATGGCTTACTGAAACACATCACGTGCACAGATTCGAATGCCGCACCCACTGGATGTCAGCGACTGATGGTCAAGCGACTGATGGTCAAGCGACTGATGGTCAAGCGACTGATGGTCAAGCGACTGGTGGTCAAGCGGCTGATGGTCAAGCGACTGATGGTCAAGCGCATTGACCACAGAGCCGCAAATCCACCTTTATTTTCCCCAAAATACTGCGCCATAGAAACTGTTTTTAAATGTAAGAAATTCTTTATTCATCGTCAAAAACAAACACATTTTGGTCGCTGTTGTTTGTAGATATTACATGTACTGTTGTCGGTGTAGCTGTGGCCAACCCTAGTTGGGATTCCCGTGGAAGGACTCAATCCATGACCTCAGATTCTTCACGCTAGAGAGTCTATGGCCAGAGCCTGCTCCTTCAGACAAACTTCTAAAAGGAAAAACAATGATTGCAAAGAAGTACACAACATAACATGTCCCATGCACGAGGCTGCGCACGAATCATCCGCGACGACAGATTAACTTTCTGTAAACGGGAGTAGCATCATTTTCACTTCAACGGATATTGAAGGTGATGCTGTGTCTCTCTGGTTTAAAAGGAAGTAGAGTAATTTGGTCCAGGATGACACGGAAATAACGGTGAATCGTTGTCTCTCTGTCTCAGCCTCATTTTCAGTCGCTCTGTGTATATGGATATATAAATGTATGTGCGTGTGCGTGTGTGCGTGTGTGCGTGTGTGTGTGTGTGAGCGTGCGCGCGCGCGCACGCGCACGCGTGTGTACAGCTGTTCCTGCCTTTCGATTTAGTTCAGCAGGCCGGGGGGAGCTTATCAGTGAGGGGCGTATCAGGTTACTCCGCCTGCTGAAGCAGGCTAGGGAAAAAAAACTTTCTATTCATTAAATGCATATTCCGCGAATGGGTTTGCAAAAAGGGGCAGTTTGAAAGCAGCAAGGACTATGACTTTGTCTAAGCTTTCCAAGCTTACCAAACACCGATTACATCAGAACTATTTATATTGGCTTATTTGTAAACTTTTGTTGTCTCTCAGAGTCTGACAGTTCACATTTTCTGAGCCATGGACAGAAAGTCACCCAAATTCCTCAGACGCTGGCAAACGAATAAAACTTTTCTGTACATAAATAATCACACAAATGAAAAGATGAAGGAAAGCAGATTAAGATGGTCTGAACTGTATGCGCGAGACGCCATTAAGTGAGGCTGCGTTGTTTAGTAGGTGGCATGTATCCATGAAGCGAATTCCTACTGACACATAATCCCATTGAAAGAAGATTTTACATCGCGAATCCCATGTCAGAAAAATTCTCCTTTGCACATATTTGCAGTTGTCTGAACACAAATTCTCTCAAAGATAATCACAAAGCGTCCGTATTCTTCATTGTTTATGAATAAAAATCAGTCATGAGTTCTGTGAAAAGTGTCTCTGTTGAGGATATATCCTCTTCCTGTACATAAGTCACATATTTATAGTCGCATGTGGACTTGAGACTGCCCTAAAGAGAATTATGACTCACTTGAACGAATACATATTACGTTTGGGACACAAATCAGCTTTAACAGAACCAACATGATGATAAACGGTATCATCACAGTTATTGTTCATGGTCAAAAACTTTCGTAGAGAAATCAGGTTGTTTCTGAAAGCCAAGTTCCACATCAAAGGGAAAAAACTGGTGAGGCAATAAAGACTAGCAAACACTGAACTAGCACACAGTGTAAGATCTCACTCCATGGTAATCTTGATGAAGAATTTCACATCAGTAACAAACGAAGGGTAGCAGAATCCAAAAATGTCAAGATTATCCGTGAGAGAACTACACTAGCGGCACTCTTACCAGAAGAATAATGTCGAATGTAAATTATGTTTCTATTTTCACGCAGGATTTGATTTCGAATCTAGAGCAGTTAGACAAGTCTAATGATGTCGAGGATGGTTACTTTAATTAACCATCATGCATTTACTGAAGACACCACCCAATGATGTCCAGGTAGCGGATATGTAGACCACAATGGGATGAGGGCATGCATGGTTGCCTGCTGGTGATATGAGTACTCCAAGACATCAGGGATGGCTTCATTCCTTTATTGAGCTGGTGACAGGTTACATTGGCTAGAGGCAATTCCTAGTACCTCTCTCTCTGCCGCGCTTAGCCACTCTGCCACCTCTCTGCCCTCTGCCTGTCCGGATTATACCGAGAAGACACGGACCTCAGCTTGGCGAATTTTTCCTTGGCCTGGGCCTGTGGGAACAGCGTTTTATGTTTGCAGGCGCTTGCTCAGCCAGCCTTCATAGGTTATTCAGCAGATTTTTTTGTCCGCCTGCAACTGCTCGAGTTGTGAGGCTGGGCGAGCAGGCGTGAAACGCCCCGTCACGCCTGAGCGCTGTTGTCTCAAATGTGTTCCCAGCGAAAGAAATAGCATGCACGGGCGCCTGAGAGTTAGAGAGAGAGAAAGGGGGGGGGGGGGTACGGGAGGAGGGGGAGAGGAGGGAGGGGTGGGAGAGAGAGAGAGAGAGAGGGAAAAGGGGGCGGGGGGTGAGGGGAGGGAGAGAGGGGGGGAAGGGAGAGAGAGAGAGGGAGAAAGGGGGCCGGTTGCCAGGAGGGGTAGAGAGGGCGGGAGGGATGGAATAGGGAGGGATAGAGAGGAGTGGAGGAGAGAGGGGAAGGGGGAGAGGGTAGGGGGAGAGAGAGAGGGAGAGAGGGAATGTGGAGGGACGGAAAGAGCCATTACTCATAAGCGCAATTGGTGTCGATTTCTATCGAGAGCGTACATTCCCTGCGGTCGCTGTCAACATGAGTCAGCATTTGACTGCCTTTACATCTGCTTTCATCTTGTTGGCACATGTTGACACCGGTCTATTCCTCGCAAGATCTTGGCGTTTCTCGCGTCTATGCAAAGCGCCCCGGTGATACTATCGCATGCAGCGTCACAACGGAGACAGCGGAAAGAGATAGAGAGATAAAAATCACTGCTCGAGCAGGAGTGAGATAAAGAAAGAGACCAGTAAAAACTAATAAATACAAACAATCTGAATGAATCCCCTCGACATCCCCCACCCCATGACACGATAGCCCTGCAGCTTGGGGTTCCAGCTGATAAGTGAACATCGAGCGACTCAGACCGTCTGTTACACTTCCAGTTTTCATCTTGTTGTTGTTGTTGTTGTTGTTGTTGTTGTTGTTTTTGGAATGTCATTCTGAAGACTCGCACCATCACCACCTTGTCTCCACAGTGAATTGTTGAAGAAAATAACATCTGTAAACAGAATGGCTGTGGTGAAAGATGCATAATCAGACCTTGTATGGCGGCAACTTGCTCTAAATGCGGGAGACCGGATGTAAACTGCGACAGGTTTGTTCAGAGAGGCATGAACTGGAACATCAAATCATTAAAGGTCGGTATGATCCAGTACGAAAACAGATTCAATCGAAAACCTAGAGTTCAGTCTAGACATCTTGGTTTTGTAGAAAACGGTTGGTCCCAGATATTCCACGAATAAGTGTCGGAGTGTTGTTCACAACAAGACGCTTCTCAAAGTCTGTATTTGGATACTGGCTCGATAGATAAGAAACACTAGTCCTTCGGAATTTGCCGACACTTCCTTTTGGGTTTGCTGTGCTGAGAAGAAAACACAGACACACACACACACACACACACACACACACAGACAGACACACGCGCACACACACACACACATACACACAGACTCACACAAACAAACACACACACACACACACACACACACACAAAAACACACACACACACACACACACACACACACACACACATACACACACGCGCGCGCATTCCCTCATGAAATGCTGCTACCGCAAAAGCCATTACCTTTTTGTTGAAAACCAAATCATGTCATTCACATTCTCGTTGTTGAGTAGTTGCTTCCCTTTACAGTAACTTCTCCAGCATTCTCTTCTCTACTATATTAGAGGGGGAAAAGGTTTGTTTGAAAGCTAGCACAAGACTTCAGAACTGGAAATGGTGCAAGAAATCAGAGCACAGATTTGGAACCACTGCATTTCAGGAAGGCTGGTTTTTTTTGTTATGAGTTGAGACATTTTAATCCCCCAGAAGAGGTTGTGTATTTGCATGTTATTATAGTTGACATGTAAAAACCTACAAGCCAGCCAGATCTCAAATAATGTAATGTTTATTAGGAAACTAGCCATGCCTCGAATAATAGTATTGATTGTGGTGAGACCATGGATTAGTCAGTGGACAGAAATTCGAAGTTGAGGCGCCAAACTAGTATTATCGTAGCAAACAAAATAAAGAACGGCAGTAATCAATAGAATCTATATTATACATTAACAAGGAAAGCAACTACGCACATGCACTTACAAAATTTTCAACATAAGATTTTGCATAGGATATTACCGACTATTTGAACAATTACCATTTGTGCACATTCTGTGAAAGACAAGTTGAAACGTTACCGCACCTGTTCACAGAATGTCAAGATTCAATGGTGTTATGGAAAAGAGAATTATTTCAGATTCAGGGATGGAGGTAGAAATCAATTTAAACATGGAAGATTTAAATCAAGTAGATGGGGGAGAAGTTCAAAATTCTGGTCATTCGACACTGGGGAGTGAGGAGGAAATGGCCCTCACAGTCACAACAGACCCGCTTGCACTTAGGTACTCGATATGCAACATGAGCTGGAACTGAAACGGCTAGAGCTGGAGCAAGATATCAGAATTAGATAATTAGACATCCAATCTAGAGAGAGGAGAGAACCCACTGGTGGTAGCAGCAGCGAGTTGATCACTATGAAGGTGAACCGAGTTCCAGCATTTGATGAGTCAAATCTGGAAAGTTACTTGGAGTACTTTGTGAAGACTGCTACAACCTGGAACTGGCCCAGAGACAAGTGGCCAGCACTCCCACAGTCCATGCTAGTAGGGAAAGCACGAGACGTTTTTGTTTCTCTATCCATTGATGATAGTAAGGATTATCTAGTTGTGCGAGATGCCATTCTGAGGGAGTTTCAGCTCGTTCATGAAAGCTACCGCCAGAAATTCCGTAGTCTGCAGAGGGTAGACAGAAAAACGTTCAGGGATTTTGCACATGACCTGAGAACTACGTTTGACAGATGGCTACACGCGAAACAGAGAGGAAGTAGTTATGAGAAGCTCAGGGACCTCATACTGATGGAGGTCTTTCATGAAAGAAGTGCCGATTACATCAAAATGCATCTGTCTGATCGCAGAGTGGAAACTCGATCTGGATGCAACTGCCTGTCATACGTATGCAGCGGTACGCTGCAAAGTAGGGCGTGCATTGAAAGGGAATTCCCAGACTCCAAAGACTTTGTTTGGAAGTGGGAAACCTCCCCAGAGTACTCAGACCCCTACTGGGTATGGGAAACGCCAGAGACTGCCATAGTGGTCGAAAGACAACGGAATCCAAGTCTGTGAATCACGTGACACAGGAGAAGCACAGCATGCAGTGGCTAGACAGGAAGAGGGCAGAGACCATTTAGCGCAGGAAATTTGACTCTTACATCAGTCAGGGATTGATCAGAGAGTGCAGCACCGTAAATGTATCTTGGAGTAGTGTGAAGTCGAAGGTAACAGAAGTGAATGTCTCTGTAAAGCAACACAAATCAAAATCTTCCAGGTACTCAAGAAAACCCGGTTCTGCGACTTTTGAAGCTAACCCATTCTACATTCCAACACACTAGTTTAAGGTGACTGGTAGAGTTTACGTTTTGTTTTGCATAAGAATGCCGAAGCAATGGGCGTCGGCCATCTCGTCAGGGCTGTGAACTTCCTTGTCCATTTCCCGTGGGCGTTCTGTTCGAGGTGTTACGCAGCCTGCCGTGCCAGACAAGGGTTGAGTTTGTGGAGTCATCCGACTCGTCTTCTGGATAATCTGGTTCCTCAACGCGAGAGCTGACGTTTTATTTTAGTGTCACATCGTTTGTCGAGGAATTTCTTGTCAACCAGTCGGTGATTGATTTCTGAACGGTCACTCTGTGGTCTGCGTTTTCGGTGGACTTGTTCTGTACAGTCTGCTCTGTTGTACTCTTAGTGTTTTCTTCAGATTAGATGGACATCCTCGCATCTTCTGTAGACCGTTCCTCAACAGTTTCCGTATCACACGGTCGGGCTGGCTCTTGTGTGTCTCCTGATGTCACGCTTCCCCTCAGTGTCCCGACTCTTGAATGTTCTTCGTCTTCATCTTTCTTTTCTTGGTTAAGATAGTTTTGGCTCCTCGCTTTCCTGTTTGCCTGTGGCGGGGTTCCTATATTGGAGTCCAGTGCCATCACCCTATTCCACGCCGTGTTACCATGGTAGTTCAGGGCTCGGGGCGGTTCTCTTCAGTGTTGGGATGGGTTCTCCACTGGGTGTTCCGGCTGCTTCTGGGGGTAATAGGGCTCAGGGGGCTCTTTGTTGAGCATGGGCGCCCTGTTTGTTCGTAGTGGGTGGGTGTTTGGTGCAGCCCAAGTCCCTCCAAAACAAGGCACTTCGCTGTCTTGTTGGGCCTCGTTTCGCAGTGGTCTCTCGACGAAAGCACGTTTGCTGTCAGACGTTCTCTTAAAATCTCGGTTGTAACGGCTTGTATTTCTCTGCCGCTGTCTCTTTTTTCTTCTGTAGATTGGCGGTCTGTCGTGCCCTCTCTCTTCTTGCCTGACATCTCTGAACCAGAGCTTGTTGTTTCTATAATACGCTTCGTGCCCTTGTTCACGTAGGTCGCTCAGGGTTTTCACTTGTCTGGATGTCAACTCACTCGCTATCCCGATTCCTATGTTCTGTGGTAGAAACTGCCGAAACGCACAGGTTCTGCTGAGGGTCCGTTCATGCAAGGGGGGAAGAGACATGGTGAGAGGACTGATACTCGACAGGCTGCCACGTGCTCACTCGCCATTTAAGCCAGCAACAAGCGCACGTACTTTTCACTCTCGGGAGAGCGTTTAAAACTTACCTTAGTAAGCACTGGGGAACTTGCTTCAACGGTGGCCAGACTCCGAACGTGAACTTTCCTTCGACGGTGGCCGGACTCCGAAATTGAACTTTCCTTCGACAGTGGCTGGACTCTGAACGTGAACTTTCCTTCGACAGTGGCCGGACTCCGAAAGTGAACTTTCCTTCGACAGTCAATGTCAGCACTCTGCTCGATATCCAATCCCATCTAATCTCCTCTCCTCTCTCCCCGACAGCTACTCTTATAAGCAGCGACTGCTCCCACGTGATGACCTTGCGGTCTAGGTGAGGTAACTCGCACAGCCTAATGAGGGTTTCAATCCCTATTACACTCTCCCCCGTAAAAAATAAACCCCCCACGGGGAAAAGTGCAACCCGGCTGTTCTGTCATTCAGTTCGTCTGCTCTTCCTAGACCCAGATGTGTTCAATGTACAAAAAGCAAAAGGATAAAATTGACACATCTTCTAGGGAATAAGGCAAGCAGGTACACTCATCTACATTTCTACCAGAACTGGAACTAAAACCTTATACATTTTAAAATGTAAGAAAATTACTCCCACTATCAAATTTCAGACAATGTAAGATCCCATCTTCATAAAAGACTAAGTAGGGTCCCTCTACTCTTACCTTGTATCTACCTACCCTGCTCGCCTGGGATTCTGGGGACACGCCGGCCTACTGGACCTTGAAGAACCGGCGTGCATTCTCCAGGATCTGCTGAAGCAGCAAAGTCCTCCGCGTTTCGCCGAGGATTGCCGCAACCCACAGACCTGCTTCACCCGCCTGGTAAGGGTCGGTGAACTTCCCATGTCCCCGATGGATAGGGCTGTCCGATTCCAGGAGAAGTTTGTCCCGGGGCATAGCCTGAAAAGCGGCGTGATGCCCCTTACGAACGTTTCCCAACACGGACATCCCCACACTGAAGGAGATATTGGGGAAGCATTTTATCCAGGTCTCCATCTCCTGCTTGTTGCCGGAGAAATAATGGACCTGGATTCTGGTGTCCGGACGCAGGATTTTTTCAGTACCTCCTGCAGCCGGTCACCACTCTTCCCCAGGCATGCACCTGAACAGCTAGATCTCGCTCTTCGATGCACGCCCTGAATTTAGTAAGCAGCCGGCGAAGGAGTTTTTCCTGGATGTCCAACCCTGCTGCCTTGGAGTCATCCAGGCCCACTTCCCCGAAGGCGACTACCTTCGAGAATTTCAGGATCCTCTCCATTTGGCTAAGGGTGGTATCCAACCCCCTCTCTACCAGCTGCGCATGCTTCGGATGTAGTCCCACAGCCACATAGAGACCCTCACTTCTCTCTATGGCCGCTCTTCATGCCACAGCTTGTCTCGGGATGTCTCTGTGTGCCTGTGGGTCACAGAATGACGTCACAGCCAGTTCTACCTTAATGCAAGAGACTTCCCCCATCCTCGTTGCCTTTACGGCAGCGTCCAGGACGGATTTTAAATCCATTGATGTCGGTGGAACCCCAACTCCCTTGAGACTGTTAATCAACCGCCACATATGGAAATGGGCATCCACTGTGGCGAGAGTTTGAGGCCCCTTAGCTTGGGAGGCAACTGCCGGGAGTTTCCTCTGCGACCCCGTCACCTCCTTAGGAGACTGCCCAGATGGCCCTGGAAGTGATGCCACCTCCCCGCATGTCAAGGGTCTCGACTTTTTCCCGGGAGTGTTTTCCTCTCCCAGTTGAGTCAGGACCTCGACCCGGGAAGGCGAACTCACAACCATCGCCTGAGCCATCTCCAGCAAGGCCTCATCCCCTGGAGCCTCGTCCACATTTGATTCCAAAGGAATCACTGGCTGTCCCAGGGTACCCAGAGTCCCAGAGGACTCTTCCCCTTCAGCCGAGGACTTAGGAGAATCCAGGAGAAGCAGCTGTTCCAAGAATTCTTCCTCTCCAGCTGCAACTTCGAGAGCTCCTCCCGACCCGCTTGGAAAGTTTCTTCCTTCCCTGCTTTTGAGTCCGGAGCCTCAGGAGTCTTACTCTCGTCACCCTGAGCCGTTGGCTCCGGATGACGGTTTAGGCCATCCGTGACCACACCCTCCATAGGCGTTTCCTCCCTCCCGGAGCTTACAGGAGCTCCTGATAATGTGGTCATAGGGGAAGCCCCCGCCTTTCCCGCCAAACGCTTCTGGCGACGCAGCGCAGTTCTGGTCTCCCAAAATCGTTTTCGCTCTTCCTGGGAGAGAGACCGCCAAACCTTGTGAGGCAGGTTGACCGCGGAACTCTCTACCCGCAGAGTAGGGCTCATGGCTGTCCCCTGTTCCCGAGCAATCGGGTTTTCAGGTGCCTTCTTGCGCTTTTAGCCCTCTTTTCCCGGGAATCCTTGCTAGGATGCTCTTGCGAGACACCCCTTCCACTCCCTGATGAGGGCATAAACTCCGGGAAGTGCGGCACGGGGGTAGAGTCAGACTCTTGCCGCCCCCGTGACCTGCGGCGCTTTAGCCGGCGGTCCAGCGATTCCGGTGGTTTACGGAACCGCTCCACCGGCCTAGCCTCCCCAGGAGCTTCACCTGTCATTTCCAACTGGGGGTTGAAGCTTCGGAAAGCCCGCTGGCCAGCCTGGCCAGCTATCTGAAGCATCTTCCCCAATACTGCCCAGTGCAGGAGTAACGCCCGCGCATTCAGGGGATCCAGAGATAGACGCTCTGGACAGGTGTACCCCCAGTGAGCGCTCATTCTCCTGCACAGACGGGCATCCGAGTTGGAGACTTCAAAACCTCGTGGCAGCACTTTTCTCACCACTACCTTGAGTCCGCCTAAGCTACCACCTTGGACACCGAGGTACTGGCTGAGAAGACACAAGGCTTCATCCAGGTGTTGGCAGGGCCATTTGTAAAATCCCGGTGGAAAATGCTCTCGGAGATAGTGCTCCTTGAGATCTTCCACCTGACGTCCCTGGCAGCCACTCAGATCACACCACCACAGCCTCAAAGGCGTGGCCCGTTCTTGTTTCCTTCCCTCCATCTGAAAGCACCAACCAAGAGGGATAATTAGCATTGACCCACCATTCAACAACAACTTGGACAGATGAAATAATCCAACCGCTTTTCCTCTGCAACTGAAATATCAATGCATTTAACATGAAACCATTCATAGCAGGAATCACAGGCTATCATCAGCTGCCCATCGTCAGGTTTCCGGCACTGACAGGAACTTCTGTTTCATCTGAAAAGAAACCATCTGCAATAACGTCCCACACACCATTACCCTGCCCTGTGGAATCAGGGGCTGGTGGTGGCAGCTGAAGCAAACGATTCCTCTTCCTCCGGACCCAGAGTGGTAACGGTTCCTCCCGGCACATTCTTAGCGTGTCTTGGTGTACCGTCCACTCCTTCTTTGCCGACGCCACCCTGTAAAGAACAGAAGAGAGCACATTCACGACAACAAACAGTCCTTTCCAGAGGGGAGCCAGTTTCTTGAACTGGCTCACTTTTCTGGCGGAGTTTGCGAGTAAGACCACATCCCCCGTCCCGAAGTGATTAGGACTAACATGGATGTCATAGTCCCTCTTTTTTCGCTCCTGATGGCTCTGCAACATTTTTCTTACAATGGCGTGTACTTGATGCAAAAGCTCTTGCATCTCATGTACATGCGAGTCCGAATCCTTTGACACGTATGTATCTCCCATCATCAAGTGGTATGGGTGTCGAACTTCTCTTCCTAACATAAGGAAGTTGGGTGTATACCCGGTAGTCCGGTTTTCCATTGAACGCAACGCTCCCATCAGTAGGGGTAGGGGTTCATCCCACCGGTCCTGATCACCCTTGGATGAGCATCTCAGCATTTGCAAGATGGTGCTATTCATCCGTTCGACCTGCCCATTAGCACTTGGATGATACGAAGTTGTCCTCTTCTTGCTGATCTCCAGCAACTCACACAAATGGGTGAACAGCTGACTAGTGAAGTTGGTTCCTTGATCTGTACAGATCTCTAGGGGACACCCAAATCTGCTGAACAGATACTCCACTGTCGCCCTAGCCACTGTTTCCGCCAATTGATTTGGTAAAGGAGCAGCCTCCACCCATTTTGTGAACTGGTCAACCATTAAGAGTATGTATCTATTGCCTGATAGTGTCACCGGCAACGGCCCCAGGATGTCCAGATGGCACTTTTCCATCGGTGCACCTGCAGTAAAAGCCTGTAAAGGGGCTTTCCCACGGTGTGTACACCTTTTATTTCTACTGCAAGGCACACAGGTTTTATATGCACATCTTCATCTGATGACATAGCAGGCCAATAGAACGTTTTCCGCAGCCTACTTAGTGTGGAGTCACGCCCCCGATGCCCAGCCAGCATGCTCTCATGCGCAAAGCGCAGAACCGGCTTAATCAGGTGACGCGGCACTAGCCACAGCTCCCTCTCTCTTCCGTTCGCTAACCAGCGATACCAGAGACTACCATCCCTCTCCACAATGAACCTTCTGTTTGTCCACAGTCGCTTCAAAGTAGTTGATTGAGCTGCTAATTCTTCCACGGTAGGCCGCTTATTGGTTTGAAGCCAGCGAGCAATCAGATTCAAATCAGAATCTTTTTCCTGCTCGTTAGTCCTGTCCTGGATGTTGAGTTGACGCATCCAATTAGCTTCCGCTCCCGACACATTCCTGACACTAGGAAGTACTGGAGCGACCAAAGCCAAAGGTAGCACGTCATCCACATCCTCTTCAAACCGTTCCCATTGATCCTGTGCCCGTTGACAATAGGCACAACCACCGCATGGGAGGGAAGACAGGTCTGCCCCAGCCATGTAGCAATTGCACTCACCCAGAACATCAGGAATTCTCGACAGTGCATCAGCATTGGCATGGACCTTACCTTTCCGATGCACAAAGTTATTCCAGCCACCTGGCTAGTTGACCTTCCGGGTTTTTAAACCTCATCAACCAAGCCAGGCTACTGTGATCTGTCCGCACATAGAAGGCTCTCCCCGGCAAATAATGTCTGTATTGCCTTGTGAACGCCAGCAAAGCTAAAAGCTCTTTCCGTGTCGTGAAATACCTACGCTGAGCTGGGGTCAAAGTTCGACTTGCAAAGGAAATGGGCCTTTCCACATCATCCTGAATTTGAGACAGACATCCTCCAATAGCGATATTGGATGCATCTGTATTCAGAATGAACAGTACCCCTTGCTGTGGCAACGCCAAAACCCATGCTGTATACACTGCCTCCTTCAACTGAATGAAAGTTTGGCTGTTCTCCTCAGTCCACTGAAAAGGTGCTTTGCCAGTAAGCTGGTACAAGGGTACTGCCATTTCTACAAGTCGAGGTATATGTACCCTGTGATAATTCACAAACCCCAGGAAACTTTCTACCTCTCTTGCATTTCTTGGAGGAAGCCAGCTCTGGATGGTTTCCTTGCTACTTGGATTTATGTCCACCGAGCTCCCCGTAACCACCTTACCAAGGAATTTAACCTTAGTTCAAAATAGATGGCATTTGACGGTTTGAGCTTCAAATTGTAACTACGGAAACGATCCAGAACTTCCCTCAGATTTGACACATGCTCTTGGAAATCTCTTCCCAAGACCAGCACATCGTCAATGAAAGCTAGGGCTTTTTTTCCAGGTCAATCCTCTCAGTACCAAATTAATGGCCCTCTGACAGGTATTGGGTGAATTGCACAGGCCGAAGCTCATGCGCTTGTGCTCAAAGAGTTCAAAGCGAGTGACAAAGGCAGTCTTTTCCCGATCCTTAGGAAGGATCTCGATCTGCCAATATCCTGAAGCCATGTCAAGGGTGCTCATGAATTGATTCCCCGCCAATGTATCCAAACAGGCGGAAATCAGAGGCAGTGGAAAAGCCTCCTTCTTGGTGACCTCGTTTAGTCTCCTGTAGTCTAAACACCACCGGACACCACCATCTCTTTTCCGAACTAGAACCGGAGACGCTGCCCATGGAGAGCATGAAGGCTGAATAACACCAGCCTCTAGCATAGACAACAAGTGCTTCTCCTCCTCACCCTCAAAGCCCTGGGGAGTCCTCCTCAACCGATCTTTGATAGGAGGTACATCGTTTGTGTTAATCTCATGCTGGATGGCTTCAAAACACTCCAGATCTAGCTCATGCGCGGCAAAGACATCCGCAAACTCCTGTAACAAAAGAACTAACTCCCTTTTCTGCTCTGGAGATAGCTCTTTCCCGGACCTTTCACAAAGGTCCTGCAGATGTACAGGAACATTAGATGTCTTCTTTAACTGCCGAACCATCCCCACCACCACCTTGTCCAGTGTCTTTACAGACTCCGCCAACCCCATCAACTCCCCAGCCTCTAGAACCTGGCTCACTTCTG
Organism: Theodoxus fluviatilis; assembly: GCA_034096865.1. NCBI lineage: Eukaryota > Metazoa > Mollusca > Gastropoda > Cycloneritida > Neritidae > Theodoxus > Theodoxus fluviatilis. Next base: position 2,729 of record JAWQFJ010034957.1, on the reverse strand, counting down.
TGTCAGTTATGACACATACTGACGGGCTCCTTCCCGAGACTGTGGTACTAGACATGAGGTAGCGTTCCGTAGGGGTGTCATTAGCCATGAGCCTTCCACCGGAGTGGAAAGCTTCACAGCACAAAAAGAAATAGCTGTTGCAGGAATCTTTACCCGTGTAGCAAGAGATATTACACTAAGAGAGTTTCCCCTCTCATCCTGCACTATCTCAAATGGAATCACCTCCCCCCCACCCACCCCACTTTGACAGTAAGAGATTCCAAATCTATAATGGCCTTGCCCTCTTCCAGGACATCCAACCTGAGGAACATATCCTCTGAAATATCGGCCACATAGATCTGTCGGAGATATTCCTGCGTTCCGAAAGAAATGCAAGCTTCCCGCATCAACTCAGCAGACACTAATTTGCCTGCCACTCCCCGCAAGTATACCCGCTTCTTTTGAACGCTACCAGGCATTTCCCCAGCCCACTTGGAGCTAAGTACCGACACCTGGGCGGCTGTATCCAATACAGCCAGCAAGGGTTTCCCGTTCACACACGCTCTCTCTACGAGGTTTTTCCCGGCAGTGTTCCTGATTAACCGGTGCGGCTCCGCGAGCGACCGACCAGGAGGGGGTCCATGCTCGCGGCACCCCCCCCCCCCCCCCCCTTGGGGTTTAAATCAGCCTGAACATACCTACGTTGAGGTGAGGGTGACCATGAATGTGGAAGCTTGGGGCAATCCCGCCTGTAATGCCCCCACTGACGACAATGGTAACATTGGGCACTGGCTGAAGCCCTTGAGGGTGACAAAAAGGTAGCTCTCGTGTTATTGGCTCTCGCCCGCAATGGTGACATTGGGGCCGCCCCGAGGCTATTTTCCAATGGTCGCTGTCCAGATCAACACGTCACTGCCACCGCAATCTTCTCCAAGAGAATTTTTATCTCCTCCATCGCCAATGTCAGCTTATGCTCTCCTTCCGTCGACATCTGTCGCCCCGGAGAACATATTTGCCCATTTCCGATGGACGGAACCGTTGGTGGTGTCGAAGGCTCTCTAGGTTTGTAGGTCTTGTTGATTTGCCTGACCCGAACAATGTCCTCTTCACTGCCGTTCCCTTCTTCAGAGAAACTCACACAGCAAATTTTAGGACGTGTTCTCAGGCTCTGCTTACTCTCCTGGTAAGCTATCAACTCGGCCATCAATTGACTCAAATCGTTGAATCTCAGTGTGTGACCGTACATGGCGAGGTCGTGATCCTTCAACCTGTTGAGGAAGTTTCTAGCCGTCTCCCTGGCAATGTACCTCGAAGACACTTCCCCTGGGCGGAAAGAATCATTCGCCAGTGCTCTAACCCGGTCACAATACTGGAGAAGAGTCTCGTTGTCACGCTGGACGACGGTATACAGGTGTGTCCTCTGGCTCTCCACAGTCACAACCTAATCAAAGGGCTGTTCCATGACCTTAACAACTTCACCCAGGTCATTGCGCAGGTTTTCCGATATGTGACTGTAACACCGGAGGGCGTCCCCCTTCAGGTAGAGTTGTTCTGCCGCCGTCTCTTGCGACCAACCCCAAAGGAACATCATCTGCTTCAATTGCAGATGGAATTCCCTCCACGGCTCCTCTCCAGCATACGCCCGGAGCTTTGGCAGGTCCCCTCTTCCCCTTTCCTATGTCCCAGCGGCTCTAGATCACCTCAGAGTATCCTGAGGAAAACGAACACTACCAAACCTCTCTGGGCCCTGAACGTTTGCCCGACCCGGAGTCTCAAGTGGCTCCTGATGCAGAATGGTTTCAGACCTGCGGTGCCATGGGGGAAGCGCCGTCTGTTCCTGCCCTTCATCACCTCCCGTCCCCAGTAAGTGCCTGGAATTCCTTCCAACTGGGGACAGTGATCTGGGCATCGTACGCCTCCTAGGCTCCGCAGCATGGCTTGGTCTGTCATCCAACACATGGCTTGGTCTGTCATCCAACACCGCAAGGGTGGACTGCAGTATTTGACGGAACTGCCCCATTTCTGAGGTCATTCTTTCCGTCTGCGAGGATTGGCGTTCCCCCCACTTGACAGCTTGCGATCCAAGCGTTGAGTGGTCTCCGCCATCTCCTGGGAGACTTCCCTAATCTCCACTCGAGTCCGTGTGACTTGGTCACAACACCATTTAACGTCCGAGATCATATCGGTACCGATGCCTCGGGATGGATGGATGGGTGATGTTTTACGGCCTATCAGCCTCTGTAGGCTATGAAAGGCCATTAAGCACGAAAGTCTGTCTGTCTCTCTCTCTCTGTCTCTCTTTCTCTGTCTCTCTCTCTGTCTCTCTCTCTCTATGTCTCTCTCTCTGTCTCTCTCTGTCTCTCTCTGTCTCTCTCTCTGTCTCTCTCTGTCTCTCTCTCTGTCTCTCTCTCTGTCTCTCGCTCTGTCGCTCGCTCTGTCTCTCTCTGTGTCTCTCTCTGTCTCTCTCTCTGTCTCTCTCTCTGTCTCTCTCTCTGTCTCTCTCTCTGCTTCTCTCTCTGTTTCTCTCTCTTTGTCTCTCTCTGTCTCTCTCTGTCTCTCTCTCTCTGATTCTCTCTCTGTCTCTCTGTCTCTCTCTCTGTCTGTCTGTCTGTCTCTCTCTGTCTCTCTCTCTGTCTCTCTCTCTCTCTGTCTGTCTCTCTCTGTCTCTCTCTCTCTCTGTCTGTCTCTCTCTCTCTCTCTCTGTCTCTCTCTCTCTCTCTCTCTGTCTGTCTGTCTCTCTCTGTCTCTCC
>JAWQFJ010034956.1:0-12400 GCA_034096865.1 Theodoxus fluviatilis | reverse complement strand
CTCTCCCTCATTCTTTTATTTTTTTCTATCTGAGTCTCTATGCGGCAGCAGGGTCTGTCATCTCGCCAGTTCTTGGAAGTCTGTCCTCGTGTCTTCTCTCCTGTCCGTCGCTGCTCCCCCTCTTCATTCATCTTGGTGACCTTATTCAGTTTCTGCTCCCACCTCTCTCTCTCTCCGTTACATTTTCTATCCCATGCTGAATGTCTGCAAACAAGTGCCACTGATCTATGCTACAAGTGCATGGAGGCCTGTTTCAAGAAACTACCTCTCTCCCTGTCATGTCTAACACTCAGTTGTTGCTTGTTAATTATTAATTTTTATATCTCTCTGTCCCTCCCTTCCTTCCCGGTGGTCCGCCTCAGTCACTCCTACCGCAACCTGCAATCATCCCTACGAGATTTGTAACAGTAATGACCAGGGCTATTGAGATGTACTCTAGTCTCTTCAGCTGCACTGATTTTCACCAGTTCAGTGGCTTTGCATAGCCCCCTCACAGCTGATAGGCTGAGAGGTGCACATGTATTAGTGCATGTCATAAGGAATAAAACTATGGTGAATAGTGACACTGGCTAGGTCCTACGATTGCCAGCATCGCCATCAAACAGCCATCTACGAGCGTATGCTCTACCTGACATTGCTCCCGAATTGGGAAGCCATGGCAGAATTACTTTGGCTCAAGACAGGCATTGAGGTAAAGCCAGATGGTGGTAGGTGGATGTGGTGGTGGTGGTGGGGGTGGTGCAGTCTGCTGCTGCTAGCTACTACGCTCTATACTCCTACTACTTCACTACTACTACTACTACTACTACTACTGACTACTACTACTACTACTACTAGCTACTACTACTACTACTACTGCTACTACTACTACTAATACTACTACTGCTACTACTACTACTACTACTACTACTACTACTACTACTACTACTACTACTACTACTACTACTACTACTACCTACTAACTACTACGTACTACCTACTACGTACTACATTACTAGTACTCTCGTATGACACCATAACCTACTACGACTACTACTACTAATACTACTACTTACTACTACTACACACTACCACCAAGCCCATACGGCTAGAATATATTTTTGTGGTATACGGTAACCTAAAAAAAAGTACCCGACTCCTTTTTCCCTCATGACCTGAAACTTAATCAGAAAAAAAGAGGAAGAGTAGTGATGGTAATCAACGGAAATTGCTGTTTTCAGCTTCCCTATGGACCCGGGAAACCACTGTTTAAGTTTAAACGAAGTTTTTTTTTTTAGTGTTTTTCTGTGAAAGCGAAATTGTGGAATGGTGGTCAATCTGGCCTCATCGTTAAAAAACTTTTTAAAAAGGGAAAAAAAAAGTCAGGCCAACCTACCAACTTTTTGTTTTTTCTCGCCATGGGTCCATAACTAACAACTATTTTTGTAGTTTGGCTTTAATCTTTGGTCTGGTTTATTTGGGCGCACCATGATGATCTTCTAATATGGAGAGAAGAGAGGAGAGAGGACGAGAGAGAGTAGAGACGAGAGAGCGAGAGATGAGAAGAGTAGAGAGAGAGAGCAGGGAGAGGGGAGAGGAGGGGAGGTGAGGGATGTGAGGGAGGAAGAGAGCGATTGAGAGAGAGAGGAGCAAGAGAGAGAGAGAGAGAAGAGAGAGATGAGAGAGAAGAGAGAGAGAGAGAGAGGCGAGACAGAGAGAGAGAGAGAAGGGGGGGGGGAGGATTTTAGGGGAGTGTAGGGAGGGAGGGAGGGAGGATGGGAGGGTAGGGACGAGAGAGATAGAGAGACGGAGAGAGAAGAGAGAGAGAGAGAGAGAGGGGGGGGGAGGGAGGGGGGGGGAGGGAAGTCGGACTGTGTGGCGAGTTCCTGGCGGAATCCGGGAGCTCTGTGCTGTGGGGGGGGTGGACATGCTGCGGACGGGGCCCGACCGTGCGGGTCAGGCAGGAGCGGACAGTATTATACAGAATATACAATTTTTAAAAACCATTCCTAAAAGGCCCTTGGTCGATTTTACTTTGCTAGAATGTCCATCATCCTCGTGTTAAATATGTTGTACACTGTTTGTACCAGTCTATTATTTGTTATCGTATCACATGATTTACTATGCTTGCCTTACCAACAAGCGAAGGCACATTATTTGTGGTGGTTTTATGACAGAAAAGTTACCATGTTTCTAACTTTGACCGTGAGGCTCAGTGGCTCCTCTCGTCTGGAACTCTCCCTGTCAGCCTTCGTCAACTCTACACGCGCTGACTCTTTCCGCACAGTGCGTGGAAAAACGCTACCTCTTTCTCAGTTCATAATACATAATAACCCCCCCCCCCCCCCACTCCTGGGACATGGGCTTCGGTGACATTCCATGCCTGTACGCTTACTGCAACTCATGTGCTAGTTTTCGGTGTCCACTGTCACATACATGCTTTATGTACCGTCTTGCATGTTATTCAATTCTGTTTGTATGGTCTTGCTTTAATTATTGTTTGTTTGTGTGCTGATGTCGTGCATTCTGCAGATCATGTTTATGTACCCTGCTTTATGTGTATAGTTATATGGTTAATCCTGTTGATATTGTATCCGTTGATTATGCTGACTGTGTGTGGTCATATATGTTGTTGATATAATTCATGTCTTCCATGCTCCTTTCGTATGTCATTATATTGTTTGTCCTGCATCGGGTATTGTTTGCCTGTGTGCTAATGCCATGTTCGTTGCTGGCTGCTCGTGTATATTGTTATTTATGTGTATGACTTCATTGTTTCAGTTACATCGTCTTGTACGGAGTGTTCTATTTCTGCGTATTTCTGCCATACGCGATGGACTTTCATCCGTTCTGTGCTTTATATGAGGGCCTGTGGTTGGTCCTGTTATTGTTTGGCTTGTGTGTTGATGCCATGTACGTGTGCCGTGTCTTATTGGTTTATTGGTTTCGCCTGTGTCAAGTTGTTGCTGTGGTGTGTTGCTTTGGGCTTGGTCTACTTGTGTGCTTATGCATTGTATGTGTACTGAGCCTGATTTTGCTTTACTTGTGTTTGGCATTATTGATATGTTTCATGTCTTTCATGCCTGTAAAGCGCTTTGAGCATGTATATGAAAATGCGCTGTATAAATAAACTTTATTATTATTATTATTATTAATGACCTGTGGTCAGTTGAGCCTGTTATTTGTTGCATTTCAATCTGCATGGTTTCCGGAGTTGCATCCTTGAGCAAGATGCTTTACACACACTGCTCCACCCCACCCTGGAGTATGAGAGGGTTCCTGTGAAGACTGAGCTGGAATATTGTGAAACAAAACTTTGGTGAATTCATCTGCAGCCTGGTTGCATGCTCCCTAGGGAGTTGATATTGGAGTGATACGACTGCAGCCTGGTTGCATGCTCCCTAGGGAGTTGATATTGGAGTGAAATGACTGCAGCCTGGTTGCATGCTTCCTGGTTGCATGCTCCCTAGGAGTTGATATTGGAGTGAAACGACTGCAGCCTGGTTGCATGGTCCCTGGTTGCATGCTCCCTAGGGAGTTGATATTGGAGTGATACGACTGCAGCCTGGTTGCATGGTCCCTGGTTGCATGCTCCCTAGGGAGTTGATATTGGAGCAGACCTGTGCACTTGTACGATAAAATCGTAATTTTTACGATTTTCGCCTGGCATGAAACGATAAAATCGTAATTTTTACGATTTTCGCCTGGCATGAAAAATCTTCTGATTTTTCACTCTACGGACCGTCATTACTTTTTTCTGTACAATTTCGGCCAGTTTCGGCAATTGCCGCGCTCGCCTTCGTGGTCCGCCAGTGGCAAGCGCGGCATTTGTCGTTTCAGATACCACGTGCGTTCTGACTCTCTCCAAAGTACAAGCCTATCATATAACTCTACGTTTAGTGACTCCAGTTCATGCAGAAGAGGTTTCTCTACAGTCTTCAGCTTGGCCAATCAAAAATCAGGGCGATTTTATGTGCGGTATAGTAGAAATTATGGGCTATCGTGTACGAATGGAAGTGGACGCTCGAGGCAACATGTCGCGATCGCGAAATCTGTTTGAGGATTTTAATCCTTCAGCTGCCGAAGATGAAGATGATGAGGAAACTTTAGATGAAGTGATCAGGCAAGCTGTAATTAGCTCAAGAATGCCGATCTCTCAAGCTGCGAGTGATCGAGAGGTGGGAGAGGATGACAGTGAGGGTTGGATGCGAACAGCTGATGACCCGCTAATTGCGCCGTTCACGGGCGAGTCGTTTAAATCTTACGATTTTTCCAAAAATCTTAAGATTTTTATCTTCTTGTCTTATGATTATTCCAATGGAGGGTGCACAGGTCTGTTGGAGTGATACGACTGCAGCCTGGTTGCATGGTCCCTGGTTGCATGCTCCCTAGGGAGTTGATATTGGAGTGAAACGAAGAATACCCTGATGGGCGAGGAGTCAAAGTGAGGTTTTGAGCACCTATGAGTGGTTGGGATGCTGCAGTATTAATTAAAAAAGACTTTATCTTCACCTTTACCTTTATGTTACAGTTGCTGATGGCAGTAGCGGTGAAGGGAACAACCCTGCAGAGTTTCTCTCCCATGAACCTGCTGCCCTCGGCCTACTCCGTCATCAACCTGGCCGACAGCCAGGAGCGCGCCACCTTTGCTCAGCTGCTGCATCTCAAGGAAGAACCCACAGATGTGGAGATAGAGACTTCTAGGGAGGAGGTCAGTGCTGATGGTGAAAACGGAAATGAAGGACAACCAGGGCATTTTTGGATAGACACATGGCAGGAGCTGCTTGGTGGTTCCCTTGTCAGGAACCCCTGGCTGCTGGGCTTTTGGGGCCTGCTCCAGTGCTCAGCCAGGGGCCTGCTCCAGTAGCTCAGCCAGGGGCCTGCTCCAGTAGCTCAGCCAGGGGCCTGCCCCAGTAGCTCAGCCAGGGGCCTGCTCCAGTAGCTCAGCCAGGGGCCTGCTCCAGTAGCTCAGCCAGGGGCCTGCTTCAGTAGCTCAGCCAGGGGCCTGCTCCAGTAGCTCAGCCAGGGGCCTGCTCCAGTAGTCAGCCAGGGGCCTGCTCCAGTAGCTCAGCCATGGGCCTGCTCCAGTAGCTCAGCCAGGGGCCTGCTCCAGTAGCTCAGCCTGGGGCAACCTTAAAGCCCGTCGTACACGAGGCAATTCCACACGCCACACACGGACTGACTAAAATATATCCCAATAGCAGAGCGCTACTGTCGCTCTTGCTTCACTATTGCCAACCTGTGATTGGCTGCCACAATGACGCTTGTGAGAACGCCAGGGAAGAATCGCCTCGTGTACGACTGCCTTCAGCAGTCGGGGGTGGGGATGGGGTGTTGTACGACGGCCTTAAGCAGTCACAGTGGCTTGGGGGGGGGGGGGGACTGGGTCAGATCATTCCAATACAACCATCCATTCAAACCAGCCAGGAAGAGGAAGTCCAGCACATGAGCAAGAGCAAATTGGTTGCCAAACTCCTTATCTGTCTCCAAGAAACATCACCACACTCGTCTCCTTATCAAACTAAAACATAAATGTCAGATTCCCACTCATCATTGATTTCATTCTGGCAAGGTCTTGTGAAGTGAATTTTTTTCTTATAGGTTGCAATAAGAGCTTGAGTGTTTGAAGGCTTGAGATATGCCTGTAGAAGTTTATTGTGTTGTGATGCAATGGAATGAAGATTGGGGAATGGGATGCACTTTTTTTCCTTTAAAATAGTTTTTTTTTAAGGATTCAAACTTTAAAGTTTGCATGGGATTGGGAGGAGGCTGTGTTGTGAAAACTTTTGCCATACTGAACAGTCATAGCAAGAAAAATAATTTTTTGGGGCGGTTGTTCGTGCAGGATGACATGGACATAGACATCAACAACGAGGACTCCTGCAACCGCGACCTGCCCAAGGTCACAGAGAGCAAGCCCACTGTCACTCTGCCCCTGCTGCTGGCCAGGCAGGCCAAGTTCCTGGAGGACTGCCGCGAGGTCAAGGTAGGGGAGCTGGTTGTGCCTTTGGTGTAGTCTGGTGTGATGTAACCATGGCAGTTATACTACTATCTCCATCAACTCTGATGGGCCTTTGCTGGTGTAGAGTGAAGGTAGGGGGAGCTGGTTGTGCCTTTGGTGTTGACTGGTGTGATGTGACCATAGGAGTAACCATAGCAACTGTCTCCATCAACTTTAATGGGCCTTCACTGGTGTAATGGTGCATAGCTCTCTTCCACTCTCACATTTTTCAAATGATCTTATTTGGCATGCCTCTCTCTTTTCTCCACAAACCTTACACTTTTCTCCACAAACCTTACACTTTTATCCACAAACCTTACACTTTTCTCCACAAACCTTACACTTTTCTCCACAAACCTTACACTTTTATCCACAAACCTTACACTTTTATCCACAAACCTCACACTTTTCTTCACAAACCTTACACTTTTCTCCACAAACCTTACACTTTTCTCCACAAACCTTACACTTTTATCCACAAACCTTACACTTTTATCCACAAACCTAACACTTTTCTATGCAAAACTGAAATGGATATTGCAAAGTAAAGCAGGTTTGTGTGTGTGTGTGTGTGTGTGTGTGTGTGGTCCATGTGGAACGAATCTGAAGGGGATGAATAAAAGGGAGTTAGCATGTAATGTCCCATACTGCCTGTCTCTGTCCCTTTCTGCCATTCCCATACCACCAGTCTGTGTCCCTTGCTGCCATTCCCATACCACCAGTGTGTCCCTTGCTGCCATTCCCATACCACCATTGTGTCCCTTGCTGCCATTCCCATACCACCATTGTGTCCCTTGCTGCCATTCCCATACCACCATTGTGTCCCTTGCTGCCATTCCCATACCACCATTGTGTCCCTTGCTGCCATTCCCATACCACCAGTCTGTGTCCCTTGCTGCCATTCCCATACCACCATTGTGTCCCTTGCTGCCATTCCCATACCACCAGTCTGTGTCCCTTGCTGCCATTCCCATACCAGCATTGTGTCCCTTGCTGCCATTCCCATACCACCAGTCTGTGTCCCTTGCTGCCATTCCCATACCACCATTGTGTCCCTTGCTGCCATTCCCATACCACCATTGTGTCCCTTGCTGCCATTTCCATACCAGCATTGTGTCCCTTGCTGCCATTCCCATACCACCATTGTGTCCCTTGCTGCCATTCCCATACCACCATTGTGTCCCTTGCTGCCATTCCCATACCACCATTGTGTCCCTTGCTGCCATTCCCATACCACCATTGTGTCCCTTGCTGCCATTCCCATACCACCATTGTGTCCCTTGCTGCCATTCCCATACCACTAGTCTGTGTCCCTTGCTGCCATTCCCATACCACCAGTGTGTCCCTTGCTGCCATTCCCATACCACCATTGTGTCCCTTGCTGCCATTCCCATACCACCATTGTGTCCCTTGCTGCCATTCCCATACCACCATTGTGTCCCTTGCTGCCATTCCCATACCACCATTGTGTCCCTTGCTGCCATTCCCATACCACCAGTCTGTGTCCCTTGCTGCCATTCCCATACCACCATTGTGTCCCTTGCTGCCATTCCCATACCACCAGTCTGTGTCCCTTGCTGCCATTCCCATACCAGCATTGTGTCCCTTGCTGCCATTCCCATACCACCAGTCTGTGTCCCTTGCTGCCATTCCCATACCACCATTGTGTCCCTTGCTGCCATTCCCATACCACCATTGTGTCCCTTGCTGCCATTTCCATACCAGCATTGTGTCCCTTGCTGCCATTCCCATACCACCATTGTGTCCCTTGCTGCCATTCCCATACCACCATTGTGTCCCTTGCTGCCATTCCCATACCACCATTGTGTCCCTTGCTGCCATTCCCATACCACCATTGTGTCCCTTGCTGCCATTCCCATACCACCATTGTGTCCCTTGCTGCCATTCCCATACCACCAGTCTGTGTCCCTTGCTGCCATTCCCATACCACCAGTCTGTGTCCCTTGCTGCCATTCCCATACCACCATTGTGTCCCTTGCTGCCATTCCCATACCACCAGTCTGTGTCCCTTGCTGCCATTCCCATACCACCATTGTGTCCCTTGCTGCCATTCCCATACCACCATTGTGTCCCTTGCTGCCATTCCCATACCACCAGTCTGTGTCCCTTGCTGCCATTCCCATACCACCAGTCTGTGCCCCTTGCTGCCATTCCCATACCAGCATTGTGTCCCTTGCTGCCATTCCCATACCACCAGTATTTGTCCCTTGCTGCCATTCCCATACCACTAGTCTCTGTCCCTTGCTGCCATTCCCATACCACCAGTATTTGTCCCTTGCTGCCATTCCCATACCACCAGTCTGTGTCCCTTGCTGCCATTCCCATACCAGCATTGTGTCCCTTGCTGCCATTCCCATACCAGCATTGTGTCCCTTGCTGCCATTCCCATACCACCAGTCTGTCCCTTGCTGCCATTCCCATACCACCATTGTGTCCCTTGCTGCCATTCCCATACCACCAGTCTGTCCCTTGCTGCCATTCCCATACCACCATTGTGTCCCTTGCTGCCATTCCCATACCACCAGTCTGTGTCCCTTGCTGCCATTCCCATACCACCATTGTGTCCCTTGCTGCCATTCCCATACCACCAGTCTGTGTCCCTTGCTGCCATTCCCATACCACCATTGTGTCCCTTGCTGCCATTCCCATACCACCAGTCTGTGTCCCTTGCTGCCATTCCCATACCACCAGTCTGTGTCCCTTGCTGCCATTCCCATACCACCATTGTGTCCCTTGCTGCCATTTCCATACCAGCATTGTGTCCCTTGCTGCCATTCCCATACCACCATTGTGTCCCTTGCTGCCATTCCCATACCACCAGTCTGTGTACCTTGCTGCCATTCCCATACCACCAGTCTGTGTCCCTTGCTGCCATTCCCATACCACCAGTCTGTGTCCCTTGCTGCCATTCCCATACTGCCAGTCTGTGTCCCTTGCTGCCATTTCCATACCACCATTGTGTCCCTTGCTGCCATTTCCATACCACCAGTCTGTGTCCCTTGCTGCCATTCCCATACCACCATTGTGTCCCTTGCTGCCATTCCCATACCAGCATTGTGTCCCTTGCTGCCATTCCCATACCACCATTGTGTCCCTTGCTGCCATTTCCATACCAGCATTGTGTCCCTTGCTGCCATTCCCATACCACCAGTCTGTGTCCCTTGCTGCCATTCCCATACCACCATTGTGTCCCTTGCTGCCATTCCCATACCACCAGTCTGTGTCCCTTGCTGCCATTCCCATACCACCATTGTGTCCCTTGCTGCCATTCCCATACCACCAGTCTGTGCCCCTTGCTGCCATTCCCATACCACCATTGTGTCCCTTGCTGCCATTCCCATACCACCAGTCTGTGTCCCTTGCTGCCATTTCCATACCACCATTGTGTCCCTTGCTGCCATTCCCATACCACCATTGTGTCCCTTGCTGCCATTTCCATACCAGCATTGTGTCCCTTGCTGCCATTCCCATACCACCAGTCTGTGTCCCTTGCTGCCATTCCCATACTGCCAGTCTGTGTCCCTTGCTGCCATTTCCATACCACCATTGTGTCCCTTGCTGCCATTTCCATACCACCAGTCTGTGTCCCTTGCTGCCATTCCCATACCACCAGTCTGTGTCCCTTGCTGCCATTCCCATACCACCATTGTGTCCCTTGCTGCCATTTCCATACCACCAGTCTGTGTCCCTTGCTGCCATTCCCATACCAGCATTGTGTCCCTTGCTGCCATTCCCATACCACCATTGTGTCCCTTGCTGCCATTCCCATACCACCATTGTGTCCCTTGCTGCCATTCCCATACCACCAGTCTGTGCCCCTTGCTGCCATTCCCATACCACCAGTCTGTGCCCCTTTCTGCCATTCCCATACCACCAGTCTGTGTCCCTTGCTGCCATTCCCATACTGCCAGTCTGTGTCCCTTGCTGCCATTTCCATACCACCATTGTGTCCCTTGCTGCCATTCCCATACCACCATTGTGTCCCTTGCTGCCATTTCCATACCACCAGTCTGTGTCCCTTGCTGCCATTCCCATACCAGCATTGTGTCCCTTGCTGCCATTCCCATACCACCAGTCTGTGTCCCTTGCTGCCATTTCCATACTGCTCCTAGCAGACAGCTCAGCTTCCAGCACCTCCCACTGCATTTGTTCCTGGAATTAAATTTTGAAGTTAGCAATGTCATGATGACCTTGGGGCAGGGATGCATGTTTTCCCTTGCATGGTTGCTATGTGAGTTCAAGCAAAGAGAGAGAGAGAGAGAGGGAGAGGGAGGGACTTAAGAAGGGAGAGAGGGAGAGAGACACAGAAAGAGCCTAACACCTAACATATTTTCCACTTGAGGGCATATAAATGGCTTGTGTCATAGTCATTGCAGTTGTCATTGCAGTTGTCACTACAGTTGTCATTACAGTTGTCACTACAGTTGTCATTGCAGTTGTCACTACAGTTGTCATTGCAGTTGTCACTACAGTTGTCACTACAGTTGTCACTACAGTTGTCATTACAGTTGTCATTGCAGTTGTCACTACAGTTGTCATTGCAGTTGTCACTACAGTTGTCATTGCAGTTGTCACTACAGTTGTCAATACAGTTGTCACTACAGTTGTCAATACAGTTGTCAATACAGTTGTCATTACAGTTGTCATTGCAGTTGTCATTACAGTTGTCAATACAGTTGTCATAACAGTTGTCACTACAGTTGTCACTACAGTTGTCAATACAGTTGTCATTACAGTTGTCATAACAGTTGTCACTACAGTTGTCACTACAGTTGTCAATACAGTTGTCATTACAGTTGTCAATACAGTTGTCATTACAGTTGTCAATACAGTTGTCATTACAGTTGTCATTACAGTTGTCATTACAGTTGTCATTACAGTTGTCAATACAGTTGTCATTACAGTTGTCATTACAGTTGTCATTGCAGTTGTCAATACAGTTGTCATTACAGTTGTCATTACAGTTGTCACTACAGTTGTCACTACAGTTGTCACTACAGTTGTCACTACAGTTGTCATTGCAGTTGTCAATACAGTTGTCATTACAGTTGTCATTGCAGTTGTCATTACAGTTGTCAATACAGTTGTCATTACAGTTGTCATTGCAGTTGTCATTACAATTGTCATTGCAGTTGTCACTACAGTTGTCATTGCAGTTGTCACTACAGTTGTCACTACAGTTGTCACTACAGTTGTCATTGCAGTTGTCATTACAGTTGTCATTGCAGTTGTCACTACAGTTGTCATTGCAGTTGTCATTACAGTTGTCAATACAGTTGTCATTACAGTTGTCACTACAGTTGTCATTACAATTGTCATTGCAGTTGTCACTACAGTTGTCATTGCAGTTGTCACTACAGTTGTCATTGCAGTTGTCACTACAGTTGTCATTACAGTTGTCATTACAGTTGTCATTACAGTTGTCACTACAGTTATCATTGCAGTTGTTATTGCAGTTGTCACTACAGTTGTCACTACAGTTGTCATTGCAGTTGTCACTACTGTCATGTTTCCTGTGTGGGTTGCAGACCATGCAGTACCTGACGGCGCTGTGTCAACTGTGTCACAGCAACACGGACCTGGCACATGCCACCTGGCTGGATCTCTTCCCTCGCATCTGGAAAGTTCTGCCAGAGAAGCACCAGCATGTACGTCCCCTGGCCATTACCTCACAAGACTTTCCTTATGATCTTAACTCTAAAGTCCCTGTACTGTAGAGCCATTCTCCACCCTGACGTCATTCCTGCTCTGCCCATCAGGCTACTTTCATGGGTTAACTCTTAAATCCCTGTAATGTAGAGAGACAGTTTAATTTCCAGTCTTGGAACAAAACTATGAAAAGTAGCCCCAAATGGGTGGAGAAAGGCAACACTGGAATAGCAGTTAAGGCTGAAGAAAGGCAACACTGGAATAGCAGTCAAGGCTGGAGAAAGCAACACTGGAATAGCAGTCAAGGCTGGAGAAAGGCAACACTGGAATAGCAGTCAAGGCTGGAGAAAGGCAACACTGGAATAGCAGTCAAGGCTGGAGAAAGGCAACACTGGAATAGCAGTCAAGGCTGGAGAAAGGCAACACTGGAATAGCAGTCAAGGCTGGAGAAAGTCACTCTAGGGACTAAAGAGTTGATATATATAGCAATGCCAATGCATGTGCCTGAAACACCTGTCCTTCGTTTTCTTCTTCTTCTTCTTTGATGTTGCTTCAAAATTATTTGAATTTCCTGGCAATGAATTTTCTTACGTTGGTGGTACAGTATGTGAAGCTGCAAAGCTTTACTTTGGAAAGTCTTCTTCCTAGAGCATCAGAAATGTTCTGCCTTTGTTATTTGAATAATTGTGTGTGTGTGTGTGCGCGCGCGCGTGTGTGTGTGTGTGTGTGTGTGTGTGTGCGTGCGTGCGT
>JAWQFJ010034955.1:102500-105000 GCA_034096865.1 Theodoxus fluviatilis | reverse complement strand
GGAACTTCTGAATGTACTTGCACAAGCAGCACATCCGTCATGGATGAGTCTCAGACAAAATTAACATACTAGAATGTCTTGGGTGTGCAAATTTCTTTAGAAAGTTCATGATTTCCTTTTTTCAAACAAAGAGTAAGTTGAAAACAATTAAGAGCCTGCCCTTGATGCTGATAAACAAGTTCATAATCTAGTTTGCATGATTTCTTTTCACACGGACACAAAACTCTACACATTTCCATGTCATGAACGTTGCAGCCTTTTCTTTCCACACAAACAAAGTGGAGCTTTTGACAGCGTCCGAGAGGAACGAGAGGAGCAAACTCCGATTGATCCGAGTGGACCTGAAGCTGTTTAACTTCAGTGTGGAGGCTCGTGTGCCATCGCCATTGGATCCTGTCCCGAAAACAAGCCAACGCGCGTACACACACACACACACACACACACACACACACACACGTACACACACACACACACACACACACACACACACACACACATGCACGCGAGCGCATTCACACACACATACGCCCGCACGCACAGAGGGAGAGAGAGAGAGAGAGAGAGAGAGAGAGAGAGAGAGAGAGAGAGAGAGGGAGGTGGGGAGAGAGAGAGAGAGAGAGAGAGAGAGAGAGAGAGGGAGGTGGGGAGAGAGAGAGAGAGATAGAGAGAGAGTCGCCTACATGCATGCATGCACACACACACACACACACACACACACACACACACACACACACACACACGCACGCACAAATAATGCGAGAGCAAGCAAGCAAGCGCACGCGCGCGCACGCACGCACACAGTGCGGGGAGAGGTGGGGGTTGGGGATGGGATGTGGATTGGTTTCGGGAACATACACAATATTGGTCTCGAGTGGTGCACATTGAAAGAATGCTTTTGAATAAAAGTGAACTGAATAGTACCGTGCAGAAATGAACACAACTAAACTGAACTGAACTCTGAACTGAGCTGAACTGAACTGGACTGGACTGGACTGGACTGGACTGGACTGGACTGGGCTGGACTGGACTGGAGGTGAACTAAGGTGTACTAGACTGAATTGAATTGACGTAAACATGACACATTAAATCAACCTAAATTGAATAGTCTCCAATCGGATTGAACTGAACTGGGCTGAATCAAATTGAAAATCCACTGCCAAACTTTACTTTTAGAAAAATGATTATGTTCATGACTCTTCAAAACACTACACAAAAGGAAAAAACGGTATTTTGATATTTCTAACGTGGTTTATCGACGAATATAAATGTCGTTATTTGTTGCAATTGTTGTTGTTGGAGTTGTTTATGCGCTTTGCATTTTTTGGTAACTGTAGCAAACTATCACACCACGCCTCACCGGAGACCTTTCGAAAATAGGTGCAGACTGCGAAAATTCCTTCGAATGATCGATCGACTGTACATTTTCTGAGACATTGCATTCTCACGGCTCTGTTTTAATTTGAAGCGTGCGAAATTTTTGGGTTAATTTTATATGGATCTCTACGAATCCTCCTACATGCCTTCTTTACACGAGACACTCCAGCAATATTGTTTGTCAATTTTGTTCCAGCAAGCTGAATCTGACTCATCTCAGCAGCTTAAAATATTTTCAAGAAGAGGTCTGTGTTGTGCGACGCTCGGTATGAAACATTTTCCTCACGAAAACATTCTATTCCTATTTCTCATAAAGATAATATTGGTCATGGTTCTTTCTAATCGCACATTTAGTTCTATCTTTACAAGAGCGCGACTTGTTTTTGTCGCCTCTCCAAAGAAACGGCGCAGTTACCCTGGATTCTGGCATATTTTTGGCTAACATTTGTCTTCCTCGTGTTGTCCAACCAGAACGGTCAATGCACGGTGTACTGTGCAATAAACAGGCCGCTCAGCACCTCCACAACACTGTCGTGTTCCCCCTAGAGGCACGCATGACGAGAGAGACCATGTAGTTCGTGACAGCTTGTGCGAGGCACTACGCAGGTCATGCCGTGTTCAGTGATGGTTCACCACTGCTTTGGAACCAAACCTCGACGCTTGTGGGGCGACTTTAACGGTAATGACGAAATCAACTCGCTTTCATTTCCTCATGGTCGATCAGCACTGTCCTATCCCGGGGCGCCAAAGTGACTGCCAGAGACGCTGCTAAGGTGACACATCCTGGCACGGAAACCATATACAGCACACCATCGCCGCGGGACCTGTGCACGGTGTGTCAGGTTTTATAGGAATATTAAGGCTCTTGCTGCCAATGCCAGGTTCTTCGGTCTCTTTCGGTGTTGACCCTGCCACCCTTGTCTGGACAGCGGGGGTCAAGTTACGGTTGCTGCCACGTTGCATTAGGTCGTCCGCCCACGTGGCTTCGTTGGCCTCCTTCTGGTCCATTGGAAGCCTGGACTGTGGGCGTTATAGGGCGACAGCGGGATCGTTATCGTGGCGTTGAGTTCCCAAGGGAGAGTTCAGATGTCTCCATTAACATGTTAAGGGTCTGAATGAGGGGCTG
>JAWQFJ010034955.1:45000-95000 GCA_034096865.1 Theodoxus fluviatilis | reverse complement strand
TAATGTAACAATCCTTTTCATTATAACAAAAAATTTGGTAGATGTTAAAAAGTCAATAATTTTCTCTCGCAGATCAACATGAATCTACAGCCAAATATCTAGTCGGATGTCATTATGTGCAGGCTATGCCAACATACCGTTCAATGTTGGCTAATCTTTTCGCTCGTTCGTTCATCCGTCCGTCCGTTTCTTCATTTGGTGTGTTTGTTTGTTTGTTTCACTATATTTGAAGCCGTACAACTCTCACTAAAGCCAGTGTGTTTCTCTGTTCTGAAGGACGGTATAGATCTCACCGTAAGACCGAAACATAAAGGGAAAGGGAAACCACGCTCCCGGCGGGAGAATATGAGACCCACCCTAAAGCCCACAGGCAAAGTTACAAAGCGCGACATTCCATTGTACGGCGCCCTAAAGATCTCGAAACCAAAAGGGGAGTGGAAGAAACTGGCACAGGCAAAGCGCTACCAAGATGCCATGATGAAGGTCTCGCGACAGGTCATTCCGACTGCACGCCCGCTCCCCCCACTACAGCTTGCGTCTGATGATGGAGCCACCCAGCGCAGACGCAAGTCCAAGGCAACAAAGAAGGAGCCTCACGAGATGGTCGTGTGGGTGCCTTCCCTGAACTGCTGGGTCTCGGAGGTGACCGAAAGCACCCAGGCCCCGGTGGACATGGGCGAGCGTCACTCCAACGTCACAGCGAGCCTGAGGACAGATTCCCTCGCACACCTTCTGGACTTGCGTGAGCTGCTCGTTTTCTATGTGCCGCTTTGTTATTGTCGAATTACTTCTCTGCAGTTTCCGTCAGTTATCAACAAAATAATTATCAGTAAGACTAA
The DNA here is from genome assembly GCA_034096865.1 of Theodoxus fluviatilis. Classification (NCBI taxonomy): domain Eukaryota; kingdom Metazoa; phylum Mollusca; class Gastropoda; order Cycloneritida; family Neritidae; genus Theodoxus; species Theodoxus fluviatilis. The sequence continues at coordinate 94,161 of JAWQFJ010034955.1, read as the reverse complement.
TCAATGAACGAAATAAATCTAGGCAATTAAGACTCGACAAAGTGAAAAGCCTGCATTAAAAAATTCAAGGTTTTATTACTATTGTAGTAAGTACATTAAAAAAACCGTTTATGTAGTCTTGGTCATAGGCAGTTACTGGATATCAAACCGTGTTGCTGCTCAACAACAGCCTCTGAGTGTACTTTCATAGTTCAGCTACATTACAGCATTTCCAGCCTCTTCGCCTTGAGATAACACACGCCACTGCAAGGCTCTTGTTCTTGTTTGCAGAACACGACAGACCATCTAAAATGGTGGTACCGACATCTGAGAGTCGAAATAGGCCTCCAAGCGCTCCCTACCCTGGCCTCTTCCTAACGTCCACAGCTATTGCAATAAGAAACACAACTCCTTTTGTCACCAAGACAGCTCCAATTGAACCCAGCCCCTGCAAGAGCGGACCCGCTTCATCAGTTTCGCGCGTTCTGTCGACGCGTTATCTGAACGAGCGGTTAAAGGCAAACCTTCCTTTCCATCATCTTTTCAGTGGCGATTATCTAGATAAGGAACTGCCCATCCCGTTGCCATCGATTCGATCTAGGGGGGGTGAAACGGCCACTGTATCTGATGTCGACCCAACATCGAAGTCGACTGATCTGAACAAAGCCGAAGACCTGCCGAGTGGCATAGGTATAACCCGAGGACGTTTAGGAATACGCTCGTCTTGGGGCAGGAAAGTCGCATCTGCTGAAAGCTTGAGTATGGATCTCCAGGCAATGTCCGAGCTGGAGCTGGCCGTGGAGTCAGAATGGCACTCCTCTCCTGCCCATGACCCCAGCCCTACCTCTCCATTGGAAAGAGCTGTTTCATCGATACAAGTCTCCTGCTACGAAAACAGAGATTCGATAAGGACCAGTTTTACTCAGTGCGAAGACTTCCCAAGCGAGCTGGGTCCGGCGATGCGTCTTTCTGAACTGAACTTGTCTTGGACTGGGAAACCGGCCTCCGTCCCGAATCCCCTACAGTATCTGAAAGGAACGTCGAAGGTTCTTGTTCCTGCCGACGCCAGTGTCTTGAGATTTCAGCAGGAGAAGTCAGATTCTGATCGGCTTGAGAGACAATCAAAGAGAAAGTTTCATGGAACTACATCTCGCTCTCTCTCCTGGAGCGACACCGATACCACCCATCATCTTTCTTGTGGCCTCTTGGAACAGATACTTTTAGGTAGCAAAGAATCAGAAGGCTTTACTCCGCGGAATACACCAGAGACACCTGAGATATGTGAGGAAACCCTTGAAATGGCTGGGCAGAGATCCATTTCTCTTGTCTTGGTCGAGGCGCATCACCACAAAAGAAAGCTGGATATACTCAAGCTGGAAAAGACGAGAGTTCTTGTAAGGAAATTTATAGTGGCGCTACGAGCACAATCGAGGAAACTGTTGACGACTAATGCAGAAAGAACTGGTGAAAGACAACCTTCTCTGATCATTGAAGAAGGTTCATTATCATGTACTAGAACTTGCACCGATGTTATCTTGCGAGAGCTCCAGTTACTCGAAGATGTGAAAGTAGAGCTCGATGTTACCCTGCCAATAATGTGTAGAACCTTTAACACCCTCGAAACTCACTTCACAAATATCGCTTCATCTATGATGACCCATGAGACCATTCAAGACTCACTTTCTAACAGGTTTGTTTACCTTGAAAACGTATTACAAGGCTTTCCAGACAACGAGCTGCAAGAGAAGTGGAGACACGTAAAAGAAATATCTCCAGCTCTGGACTGTATTCAGGACTGCGTAATCAAACTTGAAGAGAAGGAAGCAGGAGTAGAATCTCCTCTATCGGGTGAAGAATCTTTGCTGATCAGGCTGGAACACGCATACAAAACACTGAAGAGGGTGAGGTCGAGCATCGAAACTGAAACTGTCGGTTCAGAGAGTGAAATAACAAAGCGCAAACAGCTCCCAGAACCCCGATTCCATGATGCAAAGGGTCTTTCTTCTGTCGTTCTGGAGCAGCCCCAACAAGAGGGCGAAACGCCAAAACTCAAGACACCTGACAGCAGAGACCAGGAAGAAACTGCGACAACCATATCATTCAGTGATAGAGCAGAATTAGATTCACAGTTCCCAAGTTCGTTAGACTCTGAAATAAGCAGCCTACTTGATGCTCGCGAGAGCTTTACTGTCACGAATGCATGCGATGATGCCGAGGTTCCTGACACCAAGGAGCAGGATCAAACACGCGCAGAATCGCAACTGCTCTTCCACGACAAGAAGGAGACCGGATCTCTTTTTCTCCCAGAAAACCTTTTGCTTTCTACACTTGAAAAGGAAGAGTTTGAGGTCCAGAGCATCCTAAGTCGAACGCCAAGCGTGTACTCTTCACGATCACGGGAGGAGGATCAGGAGCTTTTGCAATCACAAGCCACCGACACAATGCTAGCTTTTACGGAAGCCCGATCTGTTTTATCTCACTCAGATAGTTCTGACTTGGTGGATCCCCGTGTTACCGAGAAGGACGTGGAGCCACCTTGGGAGGGTCAAAGGCTGGTGCCATCCGTAGGAGTCAAGTCAGATGACGACAGCTCAGAGTTAGACCCGTCCTACCCAACTGACCTCTACCAGTCCTCCGACTATGACAGCACCACCTGCAAGTCGTTCCAGTCAATGGTATGGGAACACGAGCATGACCTTCCTCATCAAGATGTTTCCCCGATCTTGGACGCACTTTCAGAGGGTCTCAGTCTGGAAACGAAAGAGCAGAGGAGAACCTCAGCAGAAAATCAGGATGCACCTCCGTTGACGTCTCTCCTGTAAGTAGCAAGTCTACTATCTACCTTCCTGCGTTTTTTTCGCTTCCTCCTTTTTTGACGCGGTGGAACTGGTGAAGTTGTAAATCATTCTCACACCAAACGTCTTGAAATGCTTCAAAAATTTTTATGTTGGCTGGTCGTTATGAATTCTGATATACACCAAATGTTTAACAAACACTGTTGCAATAAGTGATAATTTAGTCGATTTTATTCTTTCCGAAATGGACAAGATACTCCAGCTCATTTCCTGTCTGTGATATATAGAAAGTTTGTAATCGTTCAGAACTGCAACGCTGTGTGCTACGAGTATTTTCTACAGCGTCTGAATCCACTTGTCATGATGTCTGGCAACGTTTTTTGCCCCCTCTTTTTTAGGGATGTCACCTCTCAAACAATGGCGCAGCCGGTGGATCAGCAGATCAGAAAAACTAGTTTCGAACCAAAGACCCTGGACAACGACCTTTGTGTTCTGAGTACGGCGGAAATAAAGATTCAAAGCAGAGATCTCGCCACAGACGAGAAGGTCACGGCTGCATCGGATGTTGCAGAGAAAGTCGCCTTGCTTCAAAGTTCCTCGCAAAGAAGCCGTGTATTCAGGGACACGACGCAAACGAAGTGGAAGAAAAGGCGAACTGTAGTTCTGGCGTTCAACGCTTTGACCATTCCTAAGCTGAAAAAGAGGACTGGCAAAGCCTCGTTGCCAATGCTTGTCTCGTCTGAGCAAAAAGGGCTGCTCGGTGAAGATGAGAAGGTGTCCTCAAGGATGCTGTCTTCAATGTCACACCCTTCTACTCACGTAGAGATCGCAAGAAAAAGCACAAGTGAGATGCCAAAGTCATCAGAGTCCTCCAAATCCGATGCAAGAGGAGCAGACATTAAAGAAAGTCTTGTTCCAGATCTATTTCCAAGTAACAAAGTACAAGCCCTTAAAAAACCAGACCAGATGAAGACAGTCAGTCTGCTGAGCCCGTCTGAAGCACTCAGGCCCTCGCTCTGGACCGGTGGGTCGACTTCTGCGAGGTCGATGCATGTACCAAGTGTCGTCGCTCAGAACAGGCACAGGTTCTCGGAACCGACCCTGACGGTCTTAAGCTCCCATGACTACGCGAAGAAATCATCTCTGAGGCAGCTGATCTCCCTGTCCATGGAGAAGAAAGGGACTAAGCCGATGCTTCCACGTGACAAGACCGACCTTAGCTCGACTTCCTCGGAGCCTATGCAGTTCATCGTAGGACCAGGACGAGGCAAGAAAAAGACACCACCGTCCATGGTATCGAGTGTGGAAGAGATTCCGAAGAAACCCAAGGAAGATATGACGGAGACCACGAGTTCCCAGAAGGTGGTAAAGGGGGAGATCCTAGTGGAGTTGTTGGAAAAGGAGTCCCCTATAACTCATATTGAAATGCCCGAGGGATCGGACTCTTTCATGTTCAGGAATGACGGATACTGGAGTACTTCAGAGGCGTCCACGCACTGTCATCTGGAACTTGAGAGAATCGTTTTTCACACCTTCAGCAAGGACACAGACACAAAAGCACATCAGGTGAGGTCCAAGATGGAAGATGTCATGGGTTTTCCGTTAGCTCTCTTTGCTACCATGTGTGTGTGTGAGTGTGTGTGTTTGTGTGTGTTTGTGTGTGTGTGTGTGTGTGTGTGTGTGCGCGTGTGTGTGCGTTTGCGTGCGTGCGTGTGTGTGTATATGCATGCGTGCGTGTGTCTGTGAGTGTGTGATTGCATGTGTGTGTGTATGTGTATGTGTGTGTATGTGTGTGTGTGTTCGTGCGTGCGCGCGCGCGTGTGCAGCGTGACCAAAATGTAGGTGCGTTGATGTTACTAGCGGTGACCATATCAATATATGTAAAACTAACTGCGTTAGACAGCCCATTCGATTGTTTCTTCACGAACCTTTATGCATTGATATATATGGGTTTGAAAAACCCATTTTTGGTCGTTTTCTCACTCACATTAAAGCATACATGATTATTTTCACCGTTTTTCTGCACAAAGAATTGTGTCAAGTGCTAATTTAACAGAGCATTTAGTCGGTAAGTGAGGACATGCGTCTTTGTTGATGTTCTATAAATCCATGTCGGCCACATCAACAGAGGTGGGTGTACTTAGAAAGAAAACCAACGGAACGGTGACTGATGGTGGAAACGGAGACGCTAGTCCGCAAGGCGAGAAGTGGAAGATTGCTTACGGTGGTTCATTTTAATGGAAGAAGTAGTTTAAGAAGTTAGCAGTGATAGTTACAGTGAAAGTCAACAGTAATTGGTGGTACTGTGGTGTTAGTGTCGACGGTGGTGGTTGTGGTTGTGGTGGTGGTGGTGGTGGTAGTGGTTGTGGTAGTAAAGGTAATAGTGGTGGTGGCGCTGGCAGTGATGGCGGTGGTGATGGTGGTGGTGGTGTGGTGGTGGTGATGATGGTGGTGGTAGTAATAATGGTGGTGATGGTGGTGTTGGTGGGATGGTGGTGGTGGGGTGGTGGTGATGGTGGTGGTAGTAATAATGGTGGTGATGGTGGTGGTGGTGGGGTGGTGGTGGTGGGGTGGTGGTGATGGTAGTGCTGGCGTTGGCGGCGGTGGTGGTGGTGGTGGTGGCGTTGGCGGTGGTGGTGGTGGTGGCGGTGATGGTAGTGATGGAGGTGGTGGTGACGGTGGTGGTGGTGGTGATGCTAGTGGTGGTAGTAGTGGTGGTGGTGGTAGTGGTGGCGGCGATGGTGGTGGTGGGGATGGTGATGGTGGTGATGGAGGTGGTGGTGGTAGTGCAGGCGGTGGTGATGGCGCAGGCGGTGGTGGTAGTGGTGGGGGTGGTGGTGACAGTAGTGATGGCGGTGCAGGCGGTGGTGGTGGCGCAGGCGGTGGTGGTAGTGGTGGTGGTGTTGGAGGTGGTGGTGGTGGCAGTGGTGGTGGTGGTGCTGGTGGTGGCGGTGGTGAGGGTGGTGGTGGTGGTAGTGATGATGGTGATGGTGGTAGTGGGGGTTGTGGTGGTGGAAGTGATTGTGGTTGCGGGGGTGGTGGCGGTGTTGATGGTGGCGGGGGGGGGGGGGGGGGGGGGGTCGGGGTGGCGGTGTTGGTGGTGGTGGCGTAGGTGGTGGTAGTGCGGGTGATGGCGGCAGTTGCGATGGTGGTGCAGGCGGTGGTGGTGGTGGTGCATGCAGTGGTGGTGGCGGCGGTGGGGGTTTGGCGGCGGTGGAAGTAGTGATGGTATGGTGGTGGTGGTGGTGGTGCATGCAGTGGTGGTGGTGGCGGTGGTGGTGGTGGTGCATGCAGTGGTGGTGGTGGCGGTGGTGGTGGTGGTGCATGCAGTGGTGGTGGTGGCGGTGGTGGTGGTGGTGCATGCAGTGGTGGTGCAGGCGGTGGTGGTGGTGGTGCATGCAGTGGTGGTGGTGGCGGTGGGGTGGTGGCGGCGGTGGAAGTAGTGATGGTGCAGGTAATGGTGGTGGTGGTGGTGGCAATCATGCGGGTGGCGACGATGAAGTTGGGTCGATGACATTGGTGGTTATGACTGTGGTGGCAAATGGTCTTTACACTCGTAAAGTTGGACATTTGATGGTATAAGTGGCTGTGGTAGTTGTGATACTGTGCGTAGTGATTGTGGTGGTGTCAGAATGCTGATGGCGCGGTGATGGTGGTGCGGTGTGTCGTTTTGTGCAGTTGCAGGAGCGCAAGCATGGAAAACAATACTTATGGAAATAGTCACAGAGTGTTCAGTGATGACTTTTACCTTACAGCAGGGACTACAATGAACACAGTCGGGTCGATTACAGAAGAGATTAAATGAGCTTTTGCATTTTCCGTGCGTTATGAAGATATGGTAACTGTATGATGCGAATGCATTTTGTGGACTCTTCAAAGAGGACATACTTATTTTCGCACCATGCACACTTCATAAACCCTCATGTCATTTTGTTTCTTATCATTTCTTTGTTTGGTTTTCACCCCGATTTCTTCATTTCTTCATTTCGAAGTCTGTCGTACAGTAATTTATACGTAGGCCATTTTTTTTTCCATCGACAGTTCATTTCCTTCTAAAAGTTTTTCTCCATTCCTGGCAGAAAGTCTACCAAACTCGCACCCTTCATCCCGTGAACAAACCACAAAGGAAAGACGATGGGAAGCTGAATCAGGGAGGAAATATATTCAGGAAGCCCAAACAAGCGCATGTGGCCAGATGGCGCACCGCCTGCCAGGAGATAAACGAGCGACGCGCCGAAGTATCCCATGGTCCCATGCTGAGTGTAACCCATGGTCCCATGCTGAGTGTAACCCATGGTCCCATGCTGAGTGTAACATCTGCAGACGACGAGTTCCGCGGGCAGCAAATTTTGAAACCGTTTCGGGTGTTCAGCGAAAGTAACCGTTTTGCCTACCTCTGTGCCTTTTGCTACGTTGACAAGGAGAAGTCGGGACTCCTAGACATGAATAAGTCGAGGGACGCCCTGAAGATGGTGACGCGGTCCCGAAGTGAGTTGTTCAAGGAAGACGACTTCAACACATTTTTCGCGTTTGTGAAGGTATGAAGGCTTTCAACCTTTCTGTTGGCGTCCATTACCTGATTCGGTTGCATTTAGAACTGGCAGTGCAAAGTTCGAAAATGCAATAGACCACTTGATAGTTTCAGTGTTACATGATGTTATATATAGCAGTACCACGTGATAGTAGTTCTCGATTGTCATTGGCTGTTGCTAATCTACATGTAAACGATGCCATTCTCTCGTAGCCGCAAGCAATAATAGACACACGATCAATGGAATATTATAACTTTATTTTGATCGTTCTTTTGGATCCGTCGCATGGCATTCCATTGTCCGATTATCGGATGCAGCAATGGAAGCTATCGACTTGAGAGGTGATAGGTCAGGGGCGGATCTGGGTTTTGAAAGGGGGGGGTGCAAAGTTCTTTTTTGTTTTGTTTTGTATCTTATCAGCGAAGGCGCGAAGCGCCGAACCGACGGCGCGAAGCGCCGAGCATGCTAGGGGGGTCCGGGGGCATGCCCCCCCCGGAATTTTTTTATAAAAAGGAAGCAAAATGGTGCAATCTGAGCGTGTAAAGTGCTATTTTCAGGCGATACATTTTGCCACTGATGTGGTGGGGGGTGGAGATAGGACCAACTGTCTCTCTCTTGGGAAGCACATGCTCGAAAATGTACAGTGCTAAATAAGTTCGATGTTAATAATAAAGAATCACAATTCACAAAAACAACATGAGGAAAAAGTCTTTGCAACAAGATCATACCTCGAATTTAATAATCTTTATATGGGGGGGTGCAATTACATTTAATTTTACTAGTGCATTCCTATATTTATCAGCATCTCTCTCTCTGCACCCACCCACCCCTTTTTATTTTGGCTGGGGGGGGGGGGGGGGGGTGCAATTACATCACTATATTTATCAACATATTTCTCTTTCCATTTTTTATTTATGTATTATCATTGTTTATGTATTTTATTTCTTTAATTTATTTAGTTAGTTTTTTGGCTGGGGGTGGAATTACATTTACATTACTATATTTATCAGCATCTCTTTCTCTTTTTTGTTCTGCCGAGGGAGGGGGGGGGGGTGCAATTACATTTACATTACTATATTTATCAGCTTCTCTCTTCTTTTTTTTAAGCCGAGGAGGGGGGGGGGGTGCAATTATATTTACATTCCAATATTTATCAACATCTCTTTCCCTGAGTCTCTCTCTCATTTTTTTGTCTTTTTGCTTGGGGGGGGGGGTGCAATTACATTTACATTACTACATTATCAACATATCTCTTTTTTTTTTTTTTTTTTTTGTCCCGCTGGGGGGGGGTGCAATTGCACCCATTGCACCCCCCCCCCCCCCAGATCCGCCCCTGTAGGTGGCTATTTGCGAAAATCGTGGAGTTCGCCACGACTCGGACCAGTGCTCCGAGGATGGACAATGTGACATAGCACTGACCTGACTTTCTTCATGACGTTGTTGATCTAAAATTAAAAAATATTCAAATAACATCACTGGCCGCAGTCGACGAAGCCGACCGTGAATTTCTATTCGGGAATCCATTCAGTGCATGTTAAGCGTAGGCTACTTCTTCAAATTTCAGAAAGGGGCCACATCAGCAGTTGAAATTAACTCGATTACGGTTTCGACCGAGTAATGGATGAACTCATCGAGTGACCTAGTAAGCACCCGGCCATCTTAACCGGTCGTTCAGGTCGCACATTTCGTATTGTCTGACTCGAATTGAATCATTATGAGATCTTAATATTTTAGGCAAGATGGAAGGGTGGGGAAGTTCCTGTAAAAACGTTTGTTTTGTTTGGCACATCGTAGACGTTGAACTAACGCAGTCACACAGAGGTGCATCGTAAATATTCACCAAATATATACTCATTCACTCACAGAAATCCTTTGTTTATACGTGGAGCGGGTCAGTGCATACTGCGCATGTGCCATTTCCAAGATGGCAGCGAAACAATCAAGTGCTCTGTTGTCATGACTACCGAGCATGTCCATCGACGGAAGACGAAAACGACGACCGTTATACATCATCGTCATCATCGTAATTATAGTTGACATCCGTAGTAAGAACAACATCACCATCGTCACAACAGCTCTGTCACTCCAACGATCTCAGCACCAGGGTCATTAATCGTAGCGCCAGCACCACACCACTTCCATCACAGTGCTACAACTGCCATCACCACTGCCGCCGCTACTGTAACATTTGTCGCGGGGAGACTCGTCAAAATAGAAACACGGTTTTTCGAGCTGAGATTTCCTGGCAACCAATCTTTATTATCACCCTCGATCGCACGCAGTAGCGTAGGAGTTGCCTCCCGTGTGTCGTCTGCTTTACTACACTCTAACAGCTATTACCTCCATCACTGCTGCGGGTACAATCGGCATTACCACCGCCGGTCCTCCTCGTCCTGGCCCTTCTGCCCATGCTCCTCCTCCTCCTGCTCCATTTCCTTTGGCTCCTCCTGCTCCTGCTCCTCTTTCTCCTAATCCTCCTCCTCCTTTCTCCTTCATCCTCGTCCTCCACTTCCTTCCTCCTCCTGCTCCTGCTCCTGCTCCTCCTCCTCCTCCTCCTCCTCCTCCTCCTCCTCCTCCTCCTCCTCCTCCTCCTCCTCCTCTCCTCCTCCTCTCCTCCTCCTCCTCCTCCTCTCCTCCTCCTCTTCTCCTCCTCCTCCTACTTCCTCTCCTCGTCCTCCTCCTCCTCCTCCTCCTCCTCCTCCTCTCTCCTCTCTCCTCCTCTTCTCCTCTCCTCCTCTCCTCCTCTCTCCTCCTCCTCTCCTCTTCCTCCTCCCTCCTCCTCCTTCTCCTCCTCCTCCTCCTCCTCCTTCTCTCTCCTCTCCTCCTCCTCCTCCTCTCTCCTCTCCTCCTCCTCTCTCCTCCTCCTCCTCCTCCTCCTCCTCCTTCTCCTCCTCCTTCTCCTCGTCCTCTCCTCCTCCTCCTCCTCCTCCCCTCCTCCTCTTCCTCCTTCCTCGTCATTCTCCTTTTCATCCTCGCTCCTCATCCTCCTCCTGGTCCTCATCCTCCTCTCGTCCTCCTCCTCCTCCTGATCATCCGCACCTCCTCCTCCCCCTCGCCCCTCTCCTCCTCCCTACGCCCTCCTGCCCTCCTCGTCCCTCTCTCCTCCTCCTCGACCTCCTTCTCCATCGGTCCTCTCTCCTTTGCTTCTCCTCTTCTCTCTCATCCTCTCTCCTCCTCCCCCCTCCTACTCCTCCTCCGCCCTCCTCCTCCTCCCTCTCCTCCTCCTCCTCCTCCTCCTCCTCCTCCTCCTCCTTTCTCCTCTTTCTTTCTCCACGTTTTTTCTCATTCTTCGTTCTCCTCCTTCGTTTTTCTTCTTTCTTTTCTTCTCTTCTACTTCATACCTCATGTCCATCTAATACACAGGGGAAGTCTGAAGGCCTAAGTGTAAAGATGTTCAGCGTGCTGGGTGCCATGGCCAGCAAGTTTCACGCCCTGGAGAAGCGGTACCTGCACTACCTGAAACTGGACGAGCACAGCACGGCCGACCTGATCGTCTTCGTCTGCCAGGAGCTGTGGGATTTGTATCGCGACCCTGAGACGGACTTCTTGCCCAGGGAATTGTTCGGTGTGTACCTCAGAATGGGCGGCTACAGCGAGGAGGCTGTCGAAGCCATGTGCCAGTGTCTTGCAGACCCCCGTGGCATGGACATGATAGACTTCTTAACCCATCTTCCGCTCTTCGTTGACATACACCGTTACGTTGTGGAACGGACCCTGGACGATTCGAGGGACAAACTTCCCACTGACTATTAGGAACGAACACGTGAACATTCTACATCTGCTCAGTGCGTAAAACTACACAAGAAACACACACGCGCACGTTCGCATGCACGCGCACGCGCACGCTCGCATGCACGCATGCAGACATACGCGTGCCCGCGCGCACACATGCACACACACACACACACACTCACACACATATGTACACACCCACATACACAGATACACACGTACACACACACACACACACACACACACACACACACATGCACAAACACACAAAGAAAGCACACACACACACACACCAACAACACCAACACACACCAACACACGCACGCACACACACACACACTCACACACATATGTACACACCCACATACACAGATACACACGTACACACACACACACACACACACACACACACACACACACACACACACACATGCACAAACACACAAAGAAAGCACACACACACACACACCAACAACACCAACACACACCAACACACACACACACACACACACACACACACACACACACACACACACACACACCAACAACACCAACACACACCAACACACGCACACACACACACACACACACACACACACACACACACACACACACACACACACACACACACACACACACACACACACAGAGTTGCTTTGGGTCATAAAGCGTGGATTCCCACTCCTCATTTGAACGCCCCCTCAAAGCAATGTTTTCCCATTTCGCTGTCCTGGTTAAATATAAATGTGGCACAATGTTTTTGATTAAGCTTTTGCGAAGAGTTTTACTCGTCAACTAAAATAAGATTTTAGACATGTTTGTCGAGGGAGCAGATTATATTGAAATGTGTACCTTTTTCAACGTTTACCTTTACTTTCTACAAATTCTACCATGCCCGCTAACTCCCTCTTTTCGACCACTATCGTCCTTACCTTATGCATTTATCCCCACTGGTTCACCCCTCGTTTTTTACTTGTCCATCCTCATCCTCTTTTCAGTGTACGATATTTGTAGATATAGATACATAGATATCTATGATTAGTATTAATCATTATGAAGTGCCACGATTGGCGACATGAACGTCAAAACCTGTCACAGCCAATACTAGGGAAGTATGTGGGTGTACAAACAAAATATACATATATTTACTGACTTTTCCATTGCTGGATACAAACCAATTGAAGTTGCAATTTTAAAGAGCAAATTCGTTTTAATATAGCAGTAGCCTCCTTGTCTTTTTCCAAAACAGGTTTCGCGAAAGTAAAGAAAATGCCATGAAAAAACAGTTCTTGCAGTGTTTCTGTAACTCTCTTTCCATATCACTGCAAGTGTCTCCAAGACTCCCAACATGATTTATGGAATCGTCACGAAAATGACTGTCTACCTGATCCATTCTGTTGCTGTCTTCCGCTGACTGTCCATCATAACTCATGGTGTTGTTATTTCCATATGGATTTGTCATTTCCACGCGGAGTTGTCATTTCCACATGCGGTTGTCATTTCCACACGGAGTTCATTTCCACGCGGAGTTGTCATTTCCACCTGCGGTTGCCATTTCCATACGTAGCTGTCATTTTCATATGTGGTTGTCATTTTCACATGGAGTTGTCATTTCCACATGGAAATGTCATTTCTGCATGTGGTTGTCCTTTCCACTCGTATTTGTCATTTCCACAAAGAGTTGTCATTTACATGATTGTCTACACGATCCATTTTGTTGCCATCTTTCCCTGACTGTCCATTTTGATTCATGGAGTTCTTATTTCCACATGGAGTCAGAATTTTTACAGGGAGTTGTCATGTCCAAGTGGAGTTGTATTTTCCACATGGCATTGTATTTTCCATACGGAGTTGTCATATCCACATGCAGTTGTCATTTTCACCTGTAGTAGCAGTTCCACATGGTGTTGTCCACATGGAATTTCTATTTCCAAGAATGTCTACAGGAGACATTTTGCTGTCATCTTTCCGTGAAAGTCCGTTGCAACCTATGGATTTATCATTTCCAAGGCACTTCGCGAGATGCATGGTCCATGGTCTGGTCATCTCCTGACTGACCTTTGTGACTTAGGGAGCAGCTTTTTCAGGCTCAGCCTTCACCATCGTACTGATTCTCGCAATCAGATGTCAACTGAGCGCCTGGTATCTCGTGTTGACAGGTTTGCGAATTCTTCAATTCTTTTTTGCGAAATCTCCTCTTACAGCTGTTGCGATTTTAAAAACAAATGGTGCTCGTTTGATATCATCTGTTCTATTTTATGTCAGAATAAGAAGGTAGATTCAATTTAGCTCATGTTTTCTGCCTAGAAAGCATAGCTCTTCATAAGGCGTTGGGTGTCCTCAAATACCAGCAACATTACACGAGAAGAAATTTTATATGTCAACAATATTTTCGTAGTGCGATAGCATCGAAACTCATTATCGACACTAATGTTTATCTGGACTGCCAGCCAAGTAGATCACGCCATATGTCCTCGTATATGGTAACCCCCAAGTGTATGTAATAGTAGACACTAATGTTTATCTGGACTGCCAGCCAAGTAGATCACGCCATGTGTCATCGTATATAGTAACCCCCAAGTGTATGTAATAATAGACACTAATGTTTATCTGGACTGCCAGCCAAGTAGATCACGCCATGTGTCCTCGTATATAGTAACCCCCAAGTGTATGTAAAAATAGACACTAATGTTTATCTGGACTGCCAGCCAAGTAGATCACGCCATGTGTCCTCGTATATAGTAACCCCCAAGTGTATGTAATAATAGAAACCACGACCGGTATATGCTACACCGATGAAGGCCATCCTGTTTCAACGCACATTTCCCTCTCAAACTAGTGTTAATATGCTCGAATCATTTCCGGTCAGGATATCCGTGCACTTGCTAAGAACGACAGTAGTAATATGTCCGTGTTATAAGAACCCCAAAAGTTTTGTCATCGTCAACAGTGGTCGCTAGGTACAATGTATTGTACAAGAGGTTGTAAATGAGGAAAGAGACACATTTTACTGAGGCTTCTGAAAGACTTCGCAGTGGATTCACAGAAAATCATATCCATCTTTTTGAACGATTCCTGCTCAAACGGTCTTAAGCACAACATGTGTGCCAACTAGTTTTGCCACACTATAGCAGGAAATACCAGATCTAGACAAACTGATTACCATCCTTTCCATTCTCCCACCTCCACCCTATCTCTGTCCGTGCATCCGTCCGTCAGTCCATCTGTCTGTGTGTGTGTGTGTGTGTTTCTGCGTGTGTGTGTGTGTGTGTGTGTGTGTGTGTGTGTATGTGCGTGCTTGTGTATCTGTCTATCTGTGAGCGTGTGTCTCTGCGCGCGTGTGTGTGTGTCTCCGCGCGCGCGCGCGCGCGTGTGTCTATGTGTCTGTCTGTGTGTCTGTCTGTGTGTCTTGTCTGTGAGTCTGTCTGTCTGTGCGTCTGTGTGTGTGTCTGTATGTGCGTCTGTCTGTGTCGGTCTGTGCGTCTGTCTGTGTCTGTCGGTGCGTCTGTCTGTCTATCTATCTCTCTCTATCTCTCATTCACTCTCTCTCTCTCTCTCTCTCTCTCTCTCTCTCCCCTCTGTCCCTTTTCTTTCTCCTCCCCCCACTCCTCCCCTCTCCCGCACCCCCAAATATTTTCCGATGAGGGTGCTAAGAACTGCGCTTTCGGACGCAAGAACGGGATTCCGAACATCACGACGTCATCCTGCTGTGACGTCATCGACATCAGCAAGTCACGTGCTACAAGTTGGGCGAGGCGGGACGGAGAGGGCATATATAGATAGGTGCGGGGGACGAAGCTCAAGGCTATTGGTGGAAATCTGGTCCGCTCCCCATGACCTGCATGGTGTCGTACAAAAATATCAAATTCAACAGCTTCTACGATGCGATGGATGAAGACGATATCATTACACCTGTCCGTCTCCCGTCCCTAGAAAGTTACGCTCGGCGATCGACCACGTGTAATGGGCCTCGAAGTCCTGGATCTGAGGAAAAGACACCATTGGGTTCACAGTGGCTTAGCGGAATCCTCAGCAACAGGACGGACTTTCATGAACGCAGTAAGTTCGCTAGCTTCATATACCCAAAGGACATGCATTGTTGTTGTCATCAACCGAAGCCGCCTAAACAGCACAAGCGAAGGAATGAACCACTTTCAATGTCTCAGCTCGACGCAGTGTGGAAGGAGTTTCGAAATGAGAGGATGGTCACGAAGAAGAGCCCAATCAGATGTCGAATAATGCTACCAGTGACTCACCGCGTGCTCCCCTATCGGAGATCGAGTCAAGAACCAGGAATGTTGAAGCTACCAACCATTCCAACGCAGCCAGAGAAGGGCATAGAGAGGAAAGATGAAACCAGTGCATCGTGGACGTGGGCTTCAAACAGCAGCGTAAAGCAGACAGATTCCCCGATTGCAGTTAACAGTTTAAAGGCACGTGCCTTACGCTATGAACCACCCTATATGCAATGCACCCATCCACATATCTCACAAGAAATGCAGCAGTCTTTCGAACGTCCCCAAAATTCAATATCTACAGTTGAACAAGTGGATTCTTCGATGAGAAATCAAAGGATAGCAGAATCTCGAAGGCTCCTCCATCATCACTGTTTGTTAATTTCCACTGAAAAAAGTAAAGAAGAAACAGCAAACTCTCCGAAACTGTACCTACTGCCCATTCCAGACGAAATGTGCGAGATATGCGGAGGTGGAATCCACAATATTTCTTCCCTCACTCCACGCACAGAGACAAAGAAGCAAAACTACAGCGCAAGAGGATCGCTCCGACGACTGCCGTCGTTTCCTCGGCAAGTGCTCAATCGACTACGGTCTCGTCTGCGTGGCTTGGCCAAACTGTCACACGGTAAATCCTTGCGTCCTCTGAGAGTGACCCCAGCCATTCTGTTTGAGAAACGAAAAGAAAAGACGGGTGCTTTTCTCAGGAAGCATCATTATTGGCACGGCTTGCCCCCTCTTTCAGAGGATCGTGGGTATCGTTCAGAGATATCTCGAAATAAGCGCGTTAGGCTAAATGTTCCTGATATGAAAAAATATGTGGGTCTGAAGCAAGTGGACTCAAACGCTCTTTTGTCGATTGCAGAAGTTTCGCGCGTAAATGTTCCAGAGCAGGAATCCAGAGCAGGATTGAAGCAGAGATACTCCGAAGTCATCTCGCCAGTCCTGGAGGTTTGTAACGAGGCTCCGGTCACGGATTTGCATGATTCAGCTTCTCATTTTCACCCTGCACATTCCGCAACCAACACGCCTTCCACTTCCGAAGATTCCATCATTCCCTACCCGTTTTTTGAGCATACTGCGACACAGAGCGCGTCCGTGTGTTCTAATTACCAAATAGTAGGAAATGTTTCTACGGATCCCAATGAAAAACCAACCTGCAGTAAAGCCAGTGAAAAGGAGAATAGCTCCCGGTTCACTTCAATGCTGCCGAGTTCAGACGACATCAACCGCAAGCAAACGGCTATGAATGAAGAAAAAAGGGTTCGGCTTGAACTCACAGAGGAGAATTCCACTGCTAGAGCTTTGGCAAGTAACAGCTTTCTGAGAATCCATCAATACGGGTCGAATCAGAGTCCTCTCACTTCTGGGATTTTTCTGGCTGGTGACTCAGACACACGCATACGGCAGTCACATACGCAATGTCAACACCTGTTATCGTCGAGACAAAAAGATACGTATGTAGAAAACCAAACCAAAGAAAGACGAGCCCAAGCTCCATTATGCCAGTGCATGCAGAGGACGACGGCAGGGACGGATGAGAATGCAGCAGGTATGCGTAGCCGACATAGATTCCATTCTCAGACAGAAGCAACTGAAAATTCGAAATGCAGTCTAGAATTTAAAAAGCTCGAAACATCTCATCCCTCACAAGGAGTTTCGGGAATGGCAAACCTTAAGTCATACAACACTGATGGCGGAGGAAAACTGACTCTGTTACAGTCTTACATACAGAGTCAAATACAAAACAATTATTTCCCTAAACTCATGCATCCAAACAAACGGTCACACTTACCTGCAGCAGGTGAAAGAGGTCATCGGATGAAGAATGCAGTCGATATAAATTTGTCACCACAAGGACACATTTCAAGACGTGAGGAAGCAAAGGACTTTTGCTCCACAACACCACTCTTCCAGCAAGAGCACA
Organism: Theodoxus fluviatilis; assembly: GCA_034096865.1. NCBI lineage: Eukaryota > Metazoa > Mollusca > Gastropoda > Cycloneritida > Neritidae > Theodoxus > Theodoxus fluviatilis. The sequence goes on along the minus strand of JAWQFJ010034955.1, from coordinate 76,961 downwards.
AGGACCTCTCCTTCATAAGAAATCCAAGACGAACATTCTTGGAGCGCCAGCTTCATCCAACTGACGAAACACCAAAGCAATTTCTTCAATCTCGAAGCAACCAGACGTTTGTGGAAAAGAAAGGCAACAGTACAGAGAACATCACGCAAAGGCACAGGTTGACTACACTAATGGAAACTAGTGATGAAGATTGCAGAGAATATACATCACCATACGCTCCATGCAAAGAGGCTGAAGTGCTTGTGAAGGGTCATCACGTTTTTCAAGAGAACAAACAGTCAAGACCGAGAGGAAAACCAAGCACGCAGTTCCCATGTGGTTATACCTGCAGAGAGGATCTATCAAACCACAAATTTAACATCCATCCCGGAAAAGGTTCTTCAAAAGTGTCGAAAAGAGAAGATAGGTTAAATAACTTGAGTTCAGTAAAAAATGAACTATCGTCAATCCCTACAGGAAAACCACGTATTATTTCAGCATCTGGCTTCCCTGGCAGATATGACTTTTCAAACGGCGATTTATTCAGTACTATTGAAAAGGGTGTATCACACATGTGTAAAAGACAATATGCTCTGGAGGATGTGATTTCGTTAAAAAGTGTAGACCTGAACAAAATACGTCCACTACCCGCCATAGGTCAACAGGAACATAGACACAAGGGGGACAAGCCTGGCAAAGCCCTGCTCGTGGTCAAAGACGATGAAAAATTTAAACTGCCCAAGAAACGACACCAGAAGTTCTCCAAAGCCGTCTCACCCATTGGAGCTTCGCACACTCAAGCTGAAGTCAAGCAGTTTCCTTCTAGATCTTCATTTGCAGGCCTGGACAGTCCCATGCACGTCAGGTGTGGTGTACCACGCGATTCTAGCAGTCCCTTGTCACCCCAGTTCACTTGTCGACATTTTTCGCTGAGTCCGAGGTCAGGGTACTTGGGACAATTGGCACATCCAAAAACAGAGGTTGCAAGTGCTCAAAGCGACGGCTTATCTTACGTACCCGTCGAAATATGCAGCTCTCTGCACACAAAACCCCAGGAGGAAAGACCGCTGGAGGGAACACATACTCAATATCCTCTATTAAGAGGAAGCCACTTCCTTGCAAAGACGATATCGTGTGGCAGTCCTTGTCCTCTACGGGTTTCACGCGTCCACCCAAGACCCCCAGAATTTGTAGCAGACAACACACGTGCAACAGGACTGAAGTTCGGACCACGGTGGAGGCAGGAAGACGCAAGCACTGGTGGTCCTGCAAGAGAAGCTGCAACCCCTTCCCTTCAATGCAGAGGTGTGCAGATTGTCCTCAGACGGAGAGGAGAAGACATTAGCGGTGTTTTTCGACCGTTGAATCTGGATTCTCGTTATCAAGCCAACTGCGAGAATATGGAGATGAGATCCGAACATATTTCTTGTAAAAGGAAACGTCTCCTAATAACCCAGCGTCCTGCAGACAAAAGTGCATCTTCTAAACAGCACACTGCCCTCTCTGGCTGGTGAGAAAGGACAATTGGACCTATCCGTTATTCTTGGTAAACCTGAGTCTTCCATTCCCACATCAGCTTTACCATCAATTGTTTCTGAGCCCATATCTTCTGTAAGGGGAGAGGAACGGAGTGAAACACAAGTAGTGTATGGCGCATATTTAAATATACTGCCTCCCATTGCGAGGTGTCATGGAAAACCGTCTGAAAATAACAAATCACGATTTACAGACCGTCTACCACAAGAGAGTAGACCTGCTGAGCTATCAAAACCAGAGTTGAAGGATGGTTCTTCACGTTTGCTCGCACGTCGACTAAAATCTACCCCGATGCCTCCAGACAAGACTGATCCTGTTGTTCCGCAAGATACTCCTGTCCTGGATTCTGGTGAAGCACCGAATTTTAATTTCTCCTCTAATGATGCCGAACACGTTGGAAGGCAACTTTTATTCTCTCTCAACGCCGAAAATGTTCCAAAAGAGAGTTTTCCATATAATTTGCCGTATGGAATCATCTACGGCGATTCCCATGAGCAGGCAACTACAGGCGCGATGGTTCCACCAAATACAGAGCGAGACTTCTCGGGCGCCGTTCTGAAAAGAAGTCTTTGAATAAACGGAGGATGGTTTCATCTGCCGCACGTTACAGGCACCCTTCGATCCCCTGTAGTAGAAAACAAACTCATCGCCATGGACGAGTTCAGAGGATTCGTGGTTGTAGGAAGGAAGTAACGTTCCAGGTCAGTGGTACTGCAGAGGTTTGTCGCTCAAATAAAACGATTGATGAAGACAAAGGAATTAAACTGATTTGCCCAAGCCAAGTTCCCTGCATTCCATCTCCAGAATGTTTTGACTTTGTCAGCCCTCAGTTCCTCACTGGAAAGATACGTCCCCATCGCTCTTTCACTTTCATGGAGACCCACTTTGGGACAGAACCCCGGCCCTTCCTTTCAGTTGCTAACTTGACCATCACACCAAACGATCTCGCATTGACCTCACCACTCAAAGAGAAAGTATTTTCTTACGAAATCTTGAGAAACCGTGACTTGTCGCCCACAGTAACTAAGGAAACATTCCCAAACTGTAAGTCTCTTCCGGTAGAATATGCAGAGTTCCTATCCAGACCAGGAAATGCAGGGGCGTTACCGGGCATATCATCTGAATCCCACAATGTTACAAAAAATAAACCACCTTCTTCATCAGTCAGCTCTGGAGAAAGTGATATCAGATCAGAAGACGACTCTCCCCAGTATTGCCCCGTCTCAACGTTGCAAACAGTAGGACTCCTTTTTTCAAAAATGGAAAATTATAACAAAGACAAGAAGCAACTACAGCACTTTCGAATTAACGAAGAAGATTCCCCCGATACACGGAAGTCGCCTCAGTGCCCACATTCATCTGTTTCTGAGCCAAAGTTGTGGACAGATAGAAAACTTGTTATAGAAGAAAAGGAAAATAGATCTCTGTCAAATTGTGAAAAGCGTGTCCATCTTGTCAGATCATGCACTCTGATGTCCAGAGCCAAACGCAACGACAAACATCAAAAGTATACTCTATCGCCTATTACATCATGTAATAGTAGCTTTTCACTCACCATGGATCCTAGATGTTTGTCCAACAGTACTCGTAAGACAATGAAAACAAAGCATAAGAGAACATGTGTGTCAGACTACATTTCATCCAGGAGAGAACGTTGCAACCATTACAAGTTACAAAGCATAAGAGAACATGTGTGTCAGACTACATTTCATCCAGGAGAGAACGTTGCAACCATTACAAGTTACAAAGGTTTCTCAAAGTGCCGCGCCCAATGAGGCGGCTCGTGAAAAAAACGGTATCTCACTGTCTCTGCTTCACAGCAAAAGGAGTTGAACCAAAGTAAAAAAAAAATGTTTCAGTAGAGAACCGGAGATGGTGGAGAGGAGTTTGGACTGCTTTGATGAGGCATGTGATGGAGTTACTACGTGCACACAACATAAGATTTCCAAAACCTGTCGCGTGCTCAACATCGAGAAGGAGGGGAATCATCTAGGCGCAAAATCAGGACAGTTACAAATTATCTCATCAGGCAGCACGTTTCCAAAATTAAGAAGCATTTCCAAGGGCTCGTCAAAAAACAGAAATATCGATGGATATATAAAAAGAAAAGTATTTGGCGAATCCTTGATGGTTGGAAAAAGCGTTGAAGACTAAGCAAACTCGGATTCTACTGATATTTTTGCAGGTGATTCTACTATCTCAGAATCTAACAAATCAATGACCTCCTACCACGAGCGTTGCATGTCTTCCGCAGGAGATGATACAAACAATTATCCCACGCCGGATTCAAAATTTTCTGAAGTCATCCACTTTTTTCAAGGTAACGAGTGTCCATGCATACACTCTCAGCTTACGCGGACACCGCAAAGACATGTACAGTCTGACGTTAGGGTTCGGAGACGAGGCACATTCAAGCAACCCCTATCCATGAGTATATCTCCAGAAGGTCAGACAATGGTTAATTCAGGGCTTATGCATCACCAGACAAAAGAAGCAGAATTGACAACATGTCCAAGAAAAACAGTAAGAATAATTCCTCCCCTGCCGGGTCCCTACGAAGTCGACAAATTCTCAGACATGCACAGCAGTGCGAGCTACTCCTGCCGGTGGCTGGAGCAGTTCAGCATTGTCTCTGAGGCCAGACAGACGTCATGCTTGCATGCCTTCGAAGTGCAGGACAGGAGAATAAGCTGTCGGCTGAAAGGGGACGAACTTGCAGTGAAACTACGAGACGTCCTCTGTCCAGTCACAGAAACCATAGGGTTCAACCGCACTCTGCCTCGAGTACTGAAGCTGTTCGGGTCTGATCTCCAAGCAGGCTTGAGTTGCCGAGAGTTCCGAGTCCTCGCCTCGCTTCTCAGCGACATTCCTGGAGAAGAGCGATGGTTTCGCTACCGTAAGTGTGATAACCGCTCTCAGAAAATGGAGAAGAAGCTTTTTCTGTGTTAGGTGTTGTGGGATTTGTTCAGGGACCCACAAAAAACACCGTTCCATTGCAGAACTTTGTTACTGAACTGAGGGCGGGTGGCGTGAGCGATGAGAACATGAAAAATGTGGTGTGTCGGCTGAATAGCGATTTGGACCTCCTGCTGTTCATCAAGTACCTGCCTGTGTTCATCGTGCTCCACAATGCAATCGTGGAAATCCCAATGAAAGATGGATAGTAAAAATGAGCATTGGTTGGTGCATTCCAATGGGCTTTCTATCCCCATAGAGTAGGGTTTGATGTCTGTTTTTATATCTCTGATGGGTTTTTTTAATTCAGGGCGTGATTATTGCCATACTGGGGCTGTTTTTGACCAAACAGTTTTGTACATAATTTCCTCTTGTTCATGGGTGAAATGTCCGCTGAAGAAATTTTCATAAAAAAGAATCCCCAAACCCCCCACTCCGTCAGCCGGAAACGATGTATGGCAGAAGGGATTTCTCCGACGGAGATCACTCAATGTATCTTTTAAGAACGCGGACTTGTTTCCAGTAGTGAGATTATTTTGCAGGTCTTAATGACTCGTGTTCTTCGTTATATCGTATTTATTGACCCATTTGTTTGATTTCTGTGTTAAATGGCGACTGGCAGAATGAGATTAAGAGCAAAAACTGAACTTGAGTTTTATTATGTGCTTGTAAGGCTACTTTGAAGAAATTGATCATATATCGTATGTCTTTAATCATCCCTCCCCCCCCCCCCCCCCACCAAAAAAAAAAGAGAAAGAAAATAAAGAAGATTGGTGGTCTTTTTGACCACATTACTTTTATTTGTCTTTACTGTTGTAGTTTTAATCTTCATGTGTGTTCTGTTTTGAAAATAGCACTACTTCACATCGCTTAGGTGAAACTTCAGTGAATCCTTCCCTGCAGGTTTGCTTGGCACTGTTGTACGCATCGTTTATATCGTTCATGTGAAGTCAAACATTACAAAACTAATATCTCGTTCTTCAAATTCTCTCGTGCTTTGCAAGCAGGCTTTGAAATATTTAAACTGTTTTTTCTTTTCTTTCCTTCGTGTGCAGTAAAAAAAGTTTTTGTTTTGATTCTTATTTATACAATAAATTTCGTATGATGAATATTTCGCGTTGCGTATTCCATGTCAGTGATTTTCTTATTCAAATGTTATCAACAACATATATATATATATACATACATACACGTCTTAATGAACATATACTAAACATGTTATGACTTAAAACCTGTCGCATCTTATACATGCAATGTAAAATAAATATTCAGTGATAGCATGCAACCGTCTGTATAGAGAGGCAATGGCAGTATCTTGGCCAGATGGCTCGGGCACAGTATCTGGGGTGGCAAAGACGTCTCACTCTGGCGTGGCAGTCTCCTCCGTAGGCTTCCTTCTTAGGGCTGAAAGGAAGGAGCAGGCGCGCTTTGCTTAGCCTATCTCGTTGGCAAATAATAAGCCTGCGTCAACACGTGTCATATTTTACATCCGCTTTCATCATCTTGACACATGGTGTCACCGGCCGATTCCTCGCAAGATCTGGCAAGGTCTCTAGCGTTAGCGTATGCTCGCTCCCTCTGCCTCCCCCTGCTCCTCCTGTTTGCCATATAACAAGCCAACAAAAATAATTAGGCATGCGAGTTCCGCATCCCCATATCCCATTCCCAGTGATAAGATAATCATGTTTGTTTTTGATGACAGGAAAGAATTTGGACATAGACCTAAGACGTACTATATGCTTCGACGATATTGTCGGTCCATGTTTGCTTTACTCAGAGTCGGCCTATCAAGTGCAGCTATGCAAAGACACTATCTAACGGGCTCGCCAGCTTCGCCGAATTAGTTCAGAGGTGATACGCGGGAACATCACTTCCGGTGAGCCACTATTTTACAATAGCTGCGCTGTTCGCTCTCCAATGAAAGCTCACTAACTTATGATGTTAATTTGTCAGTCTGAAGAATACTTCTTGATGACAAGTACAGCACAGAAACTTTTACAATAAAACTAACGGCAATTCTGAACAAGAAGGGCAAAGCCCATACGACTCACATGCTTGTCCTTGACCTTTATATGACCTTGACCTTCAGGTGACCTTCAAGGTCAAGGTCAAACAACTAAACCTACTAATGACATCATACACTAAGAAATGCGTTACACATTTTTCCTACCAAAATACATGTGACCTTGACCCAAGGTCAAGGTCACCCAAGGTCATGCAACACAAAGCTGTTAATTCAAGACATAGGAAGCACAACGGTGCTTATTGGCACTTTCTACCATGAGATATGGTCACTTTTAGTGGTTCACTACCCCATTTTGGTCACATTTCATAAGGGTCAAAGTGACCTTGACCTTGATGATATGTGACCACATGTGTCTCATGATAAAAGTATAACATGTGCCCCACATAATTATTAAGTTTGAAACAGTTATCTTCCATAGTGCAGGGTCAAGGTCACTTCAAAATATGTATACAATCCAACTTTGAAGAGCTCCTGTGACCTTGATCTTGAAGCAAGGTCAGCCAAACTGGTATCAAAAGATAGGGCTTACTTTGCCCTATATACCATATATAGGTCAGGTATCCAATGTTAAAAACTTTAGAGAAAATTGAGAAAATGTGAAAAGTGGCTGTTTTTAGACAACATTTATGGCCCCTGCGACCTTGACCTTGAAGCAAGGACAAGTCACTGTGTATGTTTTTTGAGGCCTTGTCATCATACACCATCATGCTAAATTGGGTGTTGATAGACTTAATAGTCTCCGAGAAAAATCCAACGTTAAAGTTTTTCACGGACGCCCGGACGCCCGGACGCCCAGACGGACGACACGGGTGAGTACATAGACTCACTTTTGCTTCGCATGTGAGTCAAAAATCTCGTGCACATTCCTGCACTGGTCTGTCAAATGTAAACAAATTGATCGACTAAGAATGCTTGCTTCATTACACTCAGTGTCTTCGATTACGAAAGTAATACAGTACTTTCTTTCAATTTTCGAATTAATTAAATGCAGATACACACGAAAGACACTACTATGTGAAAACACGATCATTATTAGTCCACTGTAGCTGCCATTCTACCGGAAGTGATATTCCCACGAACGTCAAAACGTCACGATAGGCCAAATGACAAATCACTTCAAAACTACAGGAAGCTGGCGGTCCCGTTAGATAGTGTCTTTGAGCTATGTGAGAGCAATATGAGCGCTCATCCGCACGTGCCTACACGAGAAACTCCACGTTCACGGTCATACCTACTTCTTTGGGTACTAAATCAGACGACACACCTTCCTTCTTACTCATCGACGGTACACGTCATCATACTGTGACGTCATCACTACTGGGTGTGCAGCAGCAAGCTTGTTTAGAACATGACAATCGGTTTCTGCCTCGGCGCCATGGCTTGCCTGGGACTACTGCTTCGGTGAGGAGGTAAGGCTCCTACAGTACGGCCCCATAGCAAAGCAAAGAAACGTACAAGCAACACACAGCTTTGAGGACCCAGACAACGCTGCAAACCTCACGCGTATGTGATCCCCTCCCTCACGATGGCTGAATACTATTGCAAACCCCAGAGCACGATCTATCTCAAACGGCCCGCTTTCAATCTGTCGTTCGGAAAAGGTGATTTAGCTTTGGAACACCCAACCTCTCTGGGCGTCAGTGATGTTTCTTTACTCAACTACATGAAGTCGGGAAATTATCGCAAATCGTCTCTTCAGCTGTGTAGACAGTACCTTAGGCAACGCCGTGGTTCCATCCTGCACGACACATCATCGATGACCACTGGCATGCGGCGAACAGGCGCCGGGAATAAAAAGACGGTACAGAAGACAGAGTCCAAAGTCTTCCCGTGTCCGTCCTTTAAAGAACTGAGCTCCCTCCCTCAAGTAGTTCACTCCCTCACTTCCATTCATTCAACAAGAAGTGTCCACAAACCCACCAAAACCTCCTCGACCAATGTTCAACGGTCCAAAGAGTCCAAAGTGGCCAAAGTGTCCCAGCAAACGGCTTCAGAGTGTGCTCCGGCCCAGCCTCTGACGGCGAAGAAGCAGAAAGCGAAGTCTGAGGAAAAGGTAAAGAGTGCCACGAAGCAAACAAGCAGAGTCGTTTCCGATCCCGGTGCACGATCTGGCCCTCCTGGCGTACGAGATAAGCTACGTCGACCATCCATCATTAAAACCAGTCCCCCCCAAAAGGTAAAATCAGTAAATCGTAAAACGTCCGTTCTATCGGACTTGGGTCCAAAGACTGCTAGTGTCCACAGTGGGCAGTTTGCTGCAGCTGCTTCCGCACCCAACGTACGCCCTGCCAGCGAAGGGGAAACCCCGGTAAGGGATACAGCTAACGCGAAGAGAGTTTACTCGACGGCGCGCAGTCCACAGACAATGGGAAGCAAAACTGGACCCGCAGGGGTAAAGATTCCAACACCAAAGGCTTCAGTCAAGTCACTGACGGGCCGACCTGCAACAGCGGCAGGCAAAACTCCACAAACAAAGGGTAAAGCTGCTTCGCCACTTGCAAAAGCTCAGTCGGCAGAAAGTAAAGTGCCATCAAATGCAGGCAAGACTCCATCGACAGCTGGCAAGGCGCGAGCAAAGGAGCCCAGAGGTTCACCAAAGGTAAACAAAGCTCTCTCGGAGGAAAGCAAACTCTCTCCAGGGGCTGGACATAGGGAACGACCGAAAACCGGGTGGGCCTGTCCAGCATCAAGAAATAAAACCTCAACTGGCATTTCGGCTGCCCAGCCAGTCAGTCGGGAGGGGCACCCCGAGGGATGGACGTCTACGGTCAGGAAACTGTCGGAGCAGGGCTTGCAGAAAGGTGAGAAGACTGGCCCAGATCAAAAGGCTGAGAAAATTATACCAGTCAAGAAAAAGCCCTCCAAGGCAGAGAGAAAAATGGCCATGCTCATGGAACTGATCCCGCGAGCCAGAACCTTTGCGGACGAAGATCAAGAAGGAAGCTTGTCTCGGATGGGGTTTAAACCACCGCAATGGGAGAAGAGATACGCCTGGAGCAGCATGTATGCAAAATGGCTCCAGTGACTTTGAAAGTGGGTAGAGACGCTAACAATCATAAGTGAGGCGTCAACAGTCATAAGGCTAATCATTTTCACGGCGTGATATTGGTGAGTTCTTCCGACACCTTTAGCAGTCACTCCAGTTTCAAGGAAAAAAGATTTTCTTCAAGAAGACCTTGACTCATCCCTTTCACAGGAGCAGGACAATCGATCTTGAAGAACCTTTGCTCCTAGACTGCCATGGTTGCTTCTAAAACCACCTTTGCTCCCAGACTGCCATGGTTGCTTCTAAAACCACATTTGCAAGCAGAGGGAGGTATTTGCACACACACACACACGCGCGCGCGCGCGCGCGCGCACAAACACACACAATTCTACAATGTATGTAAAACAGATTTTGAAACTCACCGCAAATGATTATTGTCATTTTCCTATCAGAGGTTTATCAAGTTTCAGTCGAGTTCTGATGTGGGAGGGCGGATTTTCTTTTGCAGCCAGCAACTTTGACCTGTTGAGTTGTGCTCATCTTCATCGTCGTCCACCAGGAGATCGGTTCGGCCTTTCGAATCAGAAGTGTTCAGATTAGTCACGTTACTGAAGCCAAATGCCATCATGTCATCGTCTTGGCTGCTCCTACTGATGATGACTGTACACAGGGCCGCAAACAGGGTTTCTAGTTTGCACGCTCTCATTTTCTTTGATGAATTGCATTTTTCACTGTGCACAGAAGATCCAGCAGAATGTGACATGCGGATGTGAACTATTTTTGAGGGAGTTTTACGAATAAGACTTTTCTGCAAAATCTACGGACCTTATGATGTACCGTATGGTCACATGATTGATGTGATGTGGTCCATGAAAGGTTGTTTGATGATATTACAACGTTCAAGGAGTGTGTGTAAAAATATTTTAACCACTCCATTTGTCCAAGGGTCAAAACAAAAAGAATTTTTCTTCCTGTAAGCTATGCGGTTCGTAAGGATTTGCCCATAATACAGTGTCGTATTACACCCATCCGCCTACCCGCCTACCCCACCCACTCCCCCAAAAAGAAACATTTGTGGTCAATTACCATAAAACAAGAGAAATGAAAGATGTGGAAAATATGTGGCAACTCCGATTGTTCACAAGGTATTTAAAAATCTTACATTTGTTAAATATTTGAAGTCTTCTTCAGAGAAACAGCGCAAATGCAATAACATGAATACTTTAAATGTCCACATTATTTGTTGTTTTGATTGTATGCATATTATTTGCTCTAAACTCTGTTAACTAGAAATGATTCATTCTCATATATCTTTAAGACATTACAAATGTTGAAGCGAGTATTGTTTAGTGTCAAACATTTTTTTCTATCAAATTGCATTCAAATACATGTATCGTGTACAGCTTTTACTACTGCAAAGCTGACTATTTATGTACATTCATGAATTGTTTCAGATTTAATCGTTCAGATTGAAAGGTTCGAAGAGTCTTCGTTTAGACTTTGTTTTTCTCCATAATATCTGTGATAATTTGAGACAACGCACCGCAGGCATACCATAGAATACAGTCGATAGTGTCAATAAACTTGCACGATCATGTGAGTTTTCTTCTTTAAAGCGTGTCTCAGACCTGGTCTTCATGTCACCAAAATTTATATGATCAAATTTGGAGGCTCTCCATAGCCAAATAAGGCTGATAGCCCCTTAAACAATCATTTATGTGTTCATTCCTGTAACAAAAGCGTACTATATCTTTCGCCGTACTGCATTGGAAACGAAACTCGAGAGATCACCAACATTGTCGTCTAAATGTGCATGGTGCTCTCTTTTACTAACACGTGTTCGTGTAAGCAATGTTTCAGCTAACTCTGGGTCTCGTGCCCGCTTTGCACACTCTGTTATGAACATAGTTGGTGAGACGTTCAAAATGTGATAAATTGCAGCTAGCAGGTGCGGCCTTCGAAGCCGTCAGTGGCCTTACGTTGTAACCTTGTCGATGCTTAACTTGCGCCACCTCTCCCTACCCAGGAGTAAAAGTGGATACATGCAGGGGAAATGGGTGTGCATTTAATTCAGTATTAAAGTTTGATGCGGGCGTAAGGTGGAAGGGGTTGGACTATTCTCCAGATTTTGGAAGAGTTGCTCATATCTGATTATGTGCCTCCCATCTGTCTCTGCCGTCAGGAAACATGGTACCAGCATAGGAATAATCAGCAGCATTAAATCAGGTGGGCAGTGTACAGCAATTTGCTAGGGAAAGTTGATTAGTTGCAGTATAAAATCAATTCTCTTAACATATTTCTGGCAAATGGACCGCACGGGGATTGATACGTAGATTTGGTGAGTAGTGTCAGTGTGTAGGTTGGACGAATGGTTTTATTCAAGGCAAGATGTGTGTGTGTTTGTAACTGTATGTGTGTATGTGTGTTTTTATATGTCTGTGTATAACTGTATGTGTGTGCTTGTATGTGTGTGTGTAACTGTATGTGTGGGTATGTGTGTATATGTGTTTGTGTATGTGTGTGTATATTTTTTTTGGTATGTGTGTAGGCCAATGTGTGTGTATGTGTGTGTGTAACTGTATGTGTATGTGTGTGTGTGTCTGTATGTGTGTGTTTGTGTATGTGTGTGTAGGCCAACGTGTGTGTATGTGTATGTATGCGTGTGTGTGTGTGAATGAACCTGCATCAATTCGAATGCTTATGAGTCAGTGCTTACTCAGGCTGATGCAGGCTGGACGTCCCACGGTAGCTTCTTTGGCTGTAGGAGATCGCGCCTGGTTGAACTGGTGGAGAAGGAACCTAACGGTCTGGCCGCTAGGATGTATAGTAGACGATCGGGTTATCGAGAGACTGGTCGTATGTTGTACTCTACTGGCACATATATAGAACACATACAGCCGCCGCCGCACGATACCCCCCCCCCCCCCCCCCCCCTCCTCAGCCGGAACCCATGTCCGTGGAGCTTTCGGGGCCTACTCCGGCAACTCGGAGATGGGCGGCCCCATGCAGCAAACGCCACCGGGGGTATCGGTTTGGGGCAAAACTTAAGACCAACTAGGGCATTGGCTCTTGTGCCACATTTACAAAGACGCTGACTCGGCTGTTTGCTGGAGTTGCCCAATGACCCTTTGGGAGCGTGAAGGCTTGCAACCCAACTGGACCAGAAACCGGGTTGTTGAGTGCGACATGAAGCCTCTATACTCCACCTCGAGAGAGAGAGAGAGAGAGAGAGAGAGAGAGAGAGAGAGAGAGAGAGAGAGAGTGAGTGAGTGAGAGAGGTTCGATTCGATTTATTTCGGCCTACGTTCCGTCAGGACAGTATGTACACATGCAAAAAATAGAACCTGTTATGTACAAGTGTAAAATCAGAAGTCAGTAAAACTAAGAAAGTTGCGCTCTTGCAGAAACACCGTTACTAAATGACTGGTTGTAGTTGATTGATGTACATTTCAGCTGGCGTTCATTTCCCTTTATACATTATTTTTCTCAGAGTTTGTAAGCATAAACTATATATTGATACATCTCATGTCTTTCCTACATCACACCCATTAATAAGGTGCGTCACATCAGTAGGCCTATACCTTGAATTATTTAGGTGTTTTGCAAGATATATATCTCGTAGGTCCCCATACCTATGAGAATGAATTTTAAAATGTGTCTCATTCTCGTAATCTCCGCAAAATGAACACTCTATGTCTGCATCGTGTTCCGGTTTGCGCAGGTTTGCCTCAAGTGCAAAATTTCCAACACGGAAACGTACCAATGCATCCCTGAATTGTTTTATAGGACATTCTCATTAACGTACCCTGCAGGAGTTATCCTTGGCGCTCTCTGTCGAAAAACAGCGCGTTAGGTAGAACCACCTAGTTCCTGTCGATTCTTGGAGCGTCTGCACTGAATACTAGATCTTTGCTAGATCGCTCAAAGTACATGTATGTGGGAGTGGAAAACAGTACTGTGTCATGTAAAGCTCGAATGAGTTGCAGCAGATAACTGTTTAGTTCTGGCTTGAATTGACAATTTTGTTTCCCTGGTCTGGCGAGGACCGAAAATTCACTCTCATCCAGTCGATGAGTGAACAACTTGCCTGCACGGCGTAATGTATAGGCCTAACTTGTAAGATCAGGTCGATGATGACAAGAAAATGACATTAAAACACACAAAAAGTTTCAATACAACTAAAATCACCGATTATATTAATAACTGACAATTTTTTACTCACATGCGAAGCAAAAGTGAGTCTATGTACTCAGCCGTGTCGTCCGTCCGTCCGTCCGTCCGTCCGTCCGTCCGTCCGGGCGTAAAAAACTTAAACGTTGGATTTTTCTCGGAGACTATTAAGTCTATCAACACCAAATGTGGCATGATGGTGTATGATGACAAGGCCTCAAAAAACATACATAGTGACTTGACCTTGCTTCAAGGTCAAGGTCACAGGAGCCATAAATGTGGTCTCAAAAACAGTCATATTTCACATTTTCCCAATTTTCTCCCACGTTATTAAGAATGGCGACCTTAGCTACAAGTGGTGTATAGGTCAAAGCAAGCCCTATCTATTGATACCAGTTTGGTTGACCTTGCTTCAAGGTCAAGGTCACAGGAGCTCTTCAAAGTTGGATTGTATACATATTTTGAAGTGACCTTGACCCTGAACTATGGAAGATAACTGTTTCAAACTTAATAATTATGTGGGGCACATGTTATACTTTTATCATGAGACACATTTGGTCACATATCATCAAGGTCAAGGTCACTTTGACCCTTATGAAATGTGACCAAAATGGGGTAGTGAACCACTAAAAGTGACTATATCTCATGGTAGAAAGTGCCAATAAGCACCATTGTGCTTCCTATGTCTTGAATTAACAGCTTTGTGTTGCATGACCTTGGGTGACCTTGACCTTGGGTCAAGGTCACATGTATTTTGGTAGGAAAAATGTGTAAAGCATTTCTTTGTGTATGATGTCATTGGTAGGTTTAGTTGTTTGACCTTGACCTTGAAGGTCACCTGAAGGTCAAGGTCATATAAAGGTCAAGGTCAAGCATGTGAGTCGTATGGGCTTTGCCCTTCTTGTTACACTTACAGCTAGTACTCAAACTTTACAACGCAAACAAAACACACCTGCGGGGAGTGTCGTGGTCTCGCATCAAAACTCAATGCACGAGTGATCGTTTCTCTACCTGATCCGATCTGGTATTCCAGCAAACAAGCAACTACTGCAACTTCATGAAGTTATTGAAATCTCAAAGTGTGATGTCAGACATCGATTGACCGATCGAGTTCGACTGCAGCTGCCGAATCAAAGTTCAAACGTAAGCGCTGCTCCCAAGCTCGTTTAAGTTGCTTGTGATCGTTTCGCTATCTGATTCGACAATATCTACTAAACATTGATATCAAAAGCACTATTCAAAATTTTTGGCGGGTGGTCTACCCCGCACAACTAAAATCTACGAATAATATCATCTCCACAAGCCGAAGTTATACATTACGCCTAGTGCGCGCAAGTTCATCGACTCGATATGATAGTGAATTTTCGGTCCTCGCTAGACCAGGTAAACGAAATTGTCAATTCAAGCCAGAACTAAACAGTTATCTGCTGCTACTCATTCGAGCTTTACATGAAACAGTATATCACACTAGCTCGATCGTCTGCTGGCGTAGTGACTATGGTTCGATTGCGTTCGTCTGCTAGCCAGTTAAGTACGTACGGTGAGGTTTGTTTACTTATCTTCTGTGGGTTTTGTGCAGAAAGTATACGTTAAAACAGTCTAATATGACTATTTTTAATTAATCTGTTTGCATGCTTTACTGTCATCCTTTTGCCACGATCATCCCATGAGCTTCTATTTTTACCAGTCTGCCGGAACTAGAGGAAGTAAAGGGAAAAAACTCGGGCTGAATTTCCGTTTCAGAAGTGAGAATATCCTATAGAGATGTCATTCAGATAACTCTCGCACTGCAGTGAGCGCTTTTAAAAGATCTGTAAAAGGCAAGCCGGCTACTTTCTTTAATTTTCATGTGCCATTCTTGCAGGGAGCAGTCACAGCGTCTTTGTCTTAGCAATCGGATAAAACTCTTTTCATTTATATGCCCACAGTTTGTCCACACATAGGCCAATCCAAGTCTTGACAGATATTGTTCAACTGATTTTACGCAATTCAGCTTCACACACGCGCTTTCTTTTAACAGCATTAAGTAAGCCTGCTTTGGCAGTCTGCTTTCCGACATCCTGCTCAGCCGAAACCAGTACGTAATTGCCGGAATAATAGTGTTAATAAACATTGGGTACCTACCCAGTTCACCACTGCACATGGCATTTGGAGTTTTTGTAGAATCATTGAGAAAGCGCTTACATGCAAACACGTGTGCCCTCTGAATACTTTGAGAGAGAGAGAGAGAGAGAGAGAGAGAGAGAGAGATGTATAAAGATAACTGCATAATATAAAGTAGCATGTGCACACACACACACGCACACGCGCGCACGCACGCACGCACGCACACAGACACACACACACACACACAAATAAGTACATGCGTACATCATGCTTTTGGTGTATCATTCTATGGCGTTGATGTGGTAAGGTTAGAAAAGAAACTCCTTCATTATTTAATCTCTCTGTCACCTGCATTCATGTTGCCCCTTTCAGGCAGGGCTGTGGTGTGAATACCGTTTCTCTCACTTATGGCCCCAAGGCTGGACCTCTCTGTAGGCCTACTATCCAACACATGGGCGTGGCTTTTTAATCACCTCATTCTATTGCTTGATCAACTGATGTCCTGATAATGGCCTTTTACAGTGTGAAGAATAGAAAAAGCCTTTTAATATTTCATTTTGCATATGATTTTACAACGAGATAAAAGATACGTGAAAACGTACTCTGAAAATAATTTTACACAAAGAAGACGCAGAAAGTGATTGCATTTTCAATTGGCTTTAAATATAAAGTTAAATTTGTGTTATATTCACAAACTTAAAATGCTAGAATTCACAACAAAACATGTGATCTTAGATATATATAATATACATGCGTAAAACTCTGATTGTACATCGATCTGTTTGTGCCATGTCCAGAATATTGGGGATTTCGGTTGATTGTTTGGTTTTCGACGTAACCCTGTCCAATGTACCACAAGTCTGATGAGTTCAAATGAATACAAGATTAAATCTTGTGTTTTTTTCCTCATGCAGCTGCCATTTAGGGTCGCATCTCAACCTGCGATCCAACGTGTACATAGAGAGTCTTCAGTTCATGCTCCAAAGTCCTCATCTGCAGTAGAAAATTGTATAAATCTGTAACCAGAACAGTGTGACAATGCTTCTGAATAGACAGATAATCATGGGACGAAATTGCGAAAATAATTACCTTTGAAGATTATCATCACTCTGTTTCTAAAAGTATTTCACAATTCATGGCTGGGAGAACAGAGATGGGAATATTGCAAAGCAAGGAAGCTTGGAGCAGGTGTTCAAGGCTCAGTATTGGTAACATGGCAACACGTCTTGGAAACAGTGGTGCTGTAGCGTGGTGGAGGGAGAAGGTATGGTTAAAGGAGGGGAAGAGCATTAAAACTAATGGGAAAATAAAGTACTCAGAGGTTCACAGAGGCAAAGGGACATGGCATTGAAACATGGCTGTGATGTCTGCAGATACTGTACATGCAACAGCCATCATGCCAGTCATGAAGTATGAAATAATATCATGGAAAGTACTCAACAAACTTACCGGCACGTAAGCAATAAAGGCACACACGAAGCAATCGAAAGGCTGTGAAAGGAAATTCTCCAGCCATGACATAGCGCAATCACATGGCGAAAAAACACACATAAGAAATAAAAAGTGTTATAAAAAGCGTAAGAACATCATTTGAAAGATATCTCGCATGTGTTAAGAAAATCTGGAAAGAAAATGCAGAACAGAGCATTAGTTTCGTTAGTTAGTGATAGACAACTAGTTTGAAAAACAGACGGAAAGGAAACGCTTTCGTTTACCTGCGCTAGCAAAAAACACAATACATCCCTGTGGCGAGATCACCCCCTTCCCCTTTGGAAGAAGTTATTTACTTATTATGGCTCCGCCGGCTGTAGATGATAGCAAAATATCATGGCTCTGTCAGCCGTAGATTCATCGAACGTTCTATGCCCGTGTTTGTGGGTAAAGTGTTTTCCATTGGATGGAGGGAGAACGCTACTGAAGACTTGACGAGGGGAGGAGCCTTGTCTTATATGATAGTCCGGCGATTGGCTGGAAAAGTGACCAAGTTCACTCACGTCCGTGCAGAAACTTTAATTGTGCCTGCAATCCAGTGCTCGCGCCTGGCGAAAAGACCTCAAGAATTACGTCACTCTTCCTTGCCAGAAGTGGCGTCATTCTTCGCGCCAAGATATTAGTCATCCTTCCTCCCTGCACTTCACGTTGAGAGGAGATACCAAGCTAGCAACGCCCGAGTCATCTCCTGGTGAAGACGCGCTTGCCGTCCGTACAGAACGAATACCGATGATTGAGAGAAAAGGCTGAAGCCTCTTTGAAAGACTACAAATTGGGTTGCTATGGTTGTGCTTGTGATCGAATACAATTGCTTTCCCCTTCCCCTGCCCTCACCTCACCGTCTTCCTGTCTCGTGTTTGTCTTTGATAGAATGACTGTATGAGAAAGTGTCACAAGTGGATCATAGTGAATTCCCCTAGACCTTTGACCTTTCAGTAAAACGAGCTGGTCCGGCTTGCTACAATCCCACACGATGAGCCTGTTTTGCTTAGTTGCAAAGGAAAAGGTGGTTTTCACAGTCAGAAACGGGATTTTACTTACTATCATCCTAACAGAATTGAAGCAATTAGTTTTGACCAAACTAACAAAAGAAGCAAATTGCTGCCAGACCGCACATACCTATATGGGTTTGTTATGCTGTTGATCGCTCTGCGCCTGTAAGAGTGAAATTAAATAATGGCATAGCAAGAAAACAGCAACGATACACGATCAATAGAATTCCATTATTAAGAGAACAAAAAACCTCGACAGAAAATTTATCTCGTCAATTTCAACTCGTCTTTGCAAGACATTCCATGTAGCCGATTTTGGATTTTGTGTCTGTCGCGTTTTTACTACACTACAGTTAAAAATAAGAATTTATTTTTATTTTTGTGTGATGTTATACTTATTTAAATGGTAGTATAAACTTTTGGTTTTCAAGCAAAACCTTATTACCACATCTCTGGAAACACCAAATAAATAAACAGCTTAACAACAATCACATAAATACACTGGGCAGATAAAGGATCAAACAATAAGTTTAATCACTAGCACAACAACAAAGCAAAGCCCAACCCTCTATAAAACAGCAAGGAAGAAAACCCCAAAACACAAGAAAGAGCAAAGAATGACAGTCTAGCAAATTCGCCACTCTTCATTAAGAATGACAAGAAAAATCCACTCACAGTCAAAACACGCCCACACCCACAATTTCCCTTGATAGACCCGATGCTTCAAACAGGAGAAGAGGCGGCAGCTTTCAAGCAAAGCAGGCTCTCTCATGAGCAGATGAAACAGTTACAACGTTCTTCCTCCTCAGAGGATCAAAGAAACTTCACCGTCCCACGTCGCCTCTGACGCCACACGTCAATCAACAGCACAACTCCGGCGGAGATCAAACGACACCGACTTCCGCCCCGAAAGGCTCTCGGGACATGAAGGCAAACAACATTCAGCGTGGCTGAGACTATAGTGAATATAGTCTCAGCAACAGGTCGGTCACATGATAGCCTTAATTCTTCCATAACATGCATACCACCGTTCTGAACACAGTCTCAGCCACGCTGAATGGCATAGCACATCGTTGAGTGTATTCCTCCGCTTGTTGTGATACACACGGATACTGGCAGCCATCTTTTCGTCAATTCATTTTCTAAACATCGATTTCCCATAAATGTAAGACTTGTAAGCGGTAAAATTCGAATCACAAGAGTGTAATATTGTGAACTCTACTAATTATAAAGACTTTGAATAAAACAGCAACAATTATGTTGATTGTGCGAGTAAGGCAACCAATCCAGTCTGCATAATGATAATCTTTTGGACCGATAGTACGATACGCCCAGAAACCCGCTGAGTGCTCTTACTGATGAGGAATCATTAATTTAATGTATGCTTAGAAGGATTCAACTTAGAAAAACTGCTTCTGAGCTCTCCGATGATATCGAACTTCGGAATCGGACGGATTCCTACAGACGAAACTTCCACTCAAGCAACGTTCAACACAGACAACAGTGAGTAAAATCTTCCTTCTAGATCAGTCGATACACGAATGATCGAAGTGTGGACTCAAGCAGCTCGTCAAACAGTGTGAAGGCAGTTAGACCACAGGTTCCGGCCAGAAAGCATTTACTTGCAAGAGTATAACCATAGATTCACGAAACCAGCCCGGTGCCACAGGAATCCTTTTCGCTGCATGTATACTAGTTCCAAAGATTGCGTGTATACACAATCGCGCACATGCTGAAGGCAGTTTGCAACCTTATAGACGACGTTCGCGCTAAAAGTAGTTCTCAAATGATTTCCTGAAAATCTCATAGATTAGTTTTATTAGAACACCAAATTTGTGTTTATCTATCGGAATAAATACTTGGAGTGAAATAGAATCGTCTCTTTTTACTCTCAATGGTCTTTTGATCATGTTGAATTTTGATTGGTAAAATCATTGGAATGTGGAGCCGAAGTCACGTGACCAACCTGTGTCAGAGATACTATATCTCTGTGTTCAGAAGGGGCAAACAACCATCAAAACAATGTCTCGTAAGATTCACTGCGCTATACTACGACAGCAACCAACTATCAGAACTCTGACCAACAGATGAGAAAAGACACATTCACCTTACCGCAACCTCAGTGAAACCACAGTCCTCTCATCCTCGAACCAGACAGGAAGTCCGTCTCCTGGCTGAACTCCAAGAAAAGCATATAATCCAACATCACCCCGCAGAATCCACTGCAAGCACAAGACAGCGTAGGGTCCACTCGCTGACCATCGTATGCCCCGACGACAGCGTCGTCCTGTCTCCGTCGCTCTGACGTACAGGAAAATTACCATTCCTCTCGCTCCGTCACCCAGACGCTAGAGCTCAACTTTTCCCTTCCAAGGATTGCAATTAATGAATTTACCTGACCCCATTTACAGCTACACGTATCAAGTCAAAATTACAATGTCGACAGATGCGCGAACGTCTCTCTCTCTCTCTCTCACTCGCACAAATTCGCCCACTCACATACGAACACCCACCTCACGTCTCAGGCTGTGAAGACCTTCCCCAGCCCCCCTGGGCTGTCCAACGGTTCACCCCTGGAACCACAGAGTTAGGCCTCGCGGCCAACTCGACGAACTACGGATCCCATGCTCGCGCTCTCAGCGCACCAACGAGCCCTCCGCATCCACGTCTGTTCGCCTCTCATCGCGAAGAAAGAATGCGCTCAAAACCCACGCCAACGAGTGGCGCGAAGCGTGGCGTGACGCCGTCCCGCAAAGCTCTCTCGGTAAATCATGATCTCCACGTGTCATCACCCAATCAACTACTTCACTTTCGATTGAAGACGAGCGCCCCCACCCCCTCTCTAAGAGACCTTCCCCCGTCAAAGGTCCCCAGTAACCAATTTATTTCTAGCACTCACCCATCTAATCACACACTTGTCGCAATCACGCGACAGTGTCGCACTGCAAAGAGTGCAGTTTTCTATGTCAAACAATGACAAAAAACATTTCTGAATAGACGACACAACAAGATGTGTACTGGACTCGGGCGAGCTGGAATGGTCAATGTGGAGGGCTCAGGGAGGGACGTGACAGAGTGAGGGGGAACAGGCTGTGGTGCATGGTAAGGGGGAGAAAAGCATTTTCCAAACACAACCATGCTAAGTTCACAACGTGACTGGGTTTTAAAACGCATCCTCAGATACCATCCCCTTGGAAGCTATTGATTCATGCATCACAGACGTAGTCAGCAGAGAGATCGGACATCTACCTCCTTATTGAAACCAAATAACATTATGTGGTTTTCATGTGGGGACTTTGTTTTACATATTCACTTATATGATCCATTCTAAATCAATAAACTCAATAACAAAGTCAATGCAAAAGAAAGCTTTGTATCAACCCCAGAGAGCTTTTCATCTATAGAGCTTTACACATCTGTTATTCTTCCATAACTTTATATTGCCACACCAAATCCCAATATATCTTCAAAGAAAGCTATCAAGGGTTCACCTTATCTGAGTCCTCCGGTCGACATGGAACCTTGACGGACTCAGGCAGACACCAGCAGAGACAGTCGCAGACAGACACCAGGTAGCGGGGATCCACCGCACCTGCTTTGTTGCCGCCTGCACAAGTTGGAACAGTAAAGGTAGAATACATGTGCTTGGTTTCATATAGCGCCTTACCATACTATTGTAGGCCTCGAACTGCTCTAGACATCACCACACGCTGGGCCAAGATCAATCCTTTGCCGGGACATGGGGACCTTATGTTTGGAACGAGACAACTGTAGGCTCGCCAAAACAGCGTAAACTACAGGCGAGTTTCCCAGGGCTGAGGCTGGCTAACAAAGTCAGTGAAAGGAGGCGCGTTTCGTTCATGTAGGAACCTGCATGGACCGGTTCATGTAGGAGAAAAACTTTGGGCTCTTCGAGCGCTCGCCATGAGCGCTTGTCTCGGAACTTTTGTCAAATACCTTTTGAAACGAATGTGCCTCAGTTGGATTGCCTTTGACTTACTTTGCTAACCTACCCTAGTCCTAGGAGACACGCCTCTGGTCGGCGCTGTTTTGGCGAGCCTACTGTTGTCTCACTCCATACGGTAAGACAGACACAGAGACAGAGAGGTAAGACGCACACAGCGGTTGCTGGCATAATCCCCTCCACCTCGGCAGTATTCCCGTCCATAGACGGCTTATACAACATTTCCAGTGATGAAAAAACTGACGCAAGTATTAAAGGATATCAGCAATCGTTAAATGGGATGTGCCGTTCTCGAGCAGCAAACGGGCAGTCAACACATTATCCTTGGGAATAAGTGTATCCAATACGAAGTGGCTTTTAGACTATTTCCAGCTCTTCTCATCGGCGCGTTTCTGGCGATGGCATTTTCCTCGTACAATTTTCTTCCTGAAATTGCTTATAGACTAACGAATGACAAACTCCGAGACTCCATACAGAATACATATGCACATATATATGCACACGCACGCACCCATACACACACACACATGCAGACACACACACACGCACAGACACACACACACAGACACACACACACAGACACACACACACACACACACACACACACACACACACACACACACACACACACACACACACACACACACACACACATACTATCTATGACGTTGCTTCGCGAACGAAGATGAGATGATGCTGCTGTTCACATCCACCGCAGACACGTTGGTGGCTGTATAGCCCGATGCGGGACCGGCAAGCCCGACCACCGCGGCCGCAGGGGAAGATCTGGCCAGAGTCTAGCATGACGCCCTCTCGGTTTTTTCTCCTCTGGCGCTTCTCCTTTAGTGTGTTCCTGCGGGAGCTCTCCAACACTGCCGTGGCTTTATTGATGGTGTGGCGCCAGGCATCTCTGTCTGCAGCGACGGAGGTCCACTGTCGGGGATCGATGTTGCAAGAGATGAGGGCTTTCTTGAGAGAGTCTTTGTATCTCTTTTTCGGGCCCCCTTTGTCGCGTCGACCAGTGGAAAGCTCACCAAATACCTTGGGCAGGCGGTGGTTTCCCATTCTGGAAACATGGCCTTCCCAGCGCAGCTGAGATCTCAAAAGCATGGTCTCTATGCTGATGAGTTGAGACCGTTCCAAAACTTCCATATTTGTGATGTAGTCGCTCCAGTGTATCTCCAGGATCGTACGCATAAAGCGTTGGTGGAAGCGTTCCAAGAGCCTCAGGTGTCGGTGGTACAGGACCCAGGATTCTGAGCCATACAGAAGTGAGACCTTTCATCCTCGAAAAAAGAATTTGCATAATTCTTACCCACGCGTGGCCGCCTGCATAGGCCAATCCGATTGCTTGAGACAAAAACATTAAAAACCACTCACCATCAAATACGATAGCCGAACCCGCAACAACCAACTTGTTGATGTCAAAGGTGTCGTTGAGACGACGAACTCGAACATCACGCAGATATTGGCGTGTGAAAAAACACAGTCGCCGCGCAAGAAGGCCGCCCTCATAAGGTGAGCCAGAGAGACATTCTTGGCAAACGCTACAGAGGTGGCAACCATGCGTATTTCATAAGTCCTGAAGGCACCAGCAGGAGGATCAAGCAACGCATTCCTATACGCATCCGTGATCAAAAAAGCGTATCCAGCAAGAAAAGGACGTGTAGACACCTCGGCGTGACTGCGTGTAAGGGCACAAACAGTCTCCGTTACCGAAGACGACGGGACTGAGTTCGAGCCAGGTAACATACTGTATACGCTCTGTATACACTGATTTTTGTGTCCTTTCTAAGGTGTTTGTTGCTCCACACTCTCTTATTCAACCTGCCAAATGCTCTGCTGGCCTTGGCTATTCTGCTGTCCACTTTCTTGTCTATCTTGGCATCTGCCGTGATGGTGAAGCCCAAGTATGTGAACTGGCTGACAGAGCGTAGTTCGGTCTCCCCAATGTAGATGTGAAGAGAGTGTGACGCTTCTCAGGGGGCAGGTTGGTGAAGGACCGTCGTCTTCTTTAGGCTGACTTCCAGTCCGAAGAGCTGGGCAGCCTCTGCGAAGCAGGATGTGACTTGTTGCAAGGCTCTCTCAGAGTGTGCGACGAAGGCGGCATCGTCTGCGAAGAGGATGTCTCTGATCGCCTGGTTTGTAGTCTTGGTGCGGGCTCTCAGGCTCCTGAGGTCAAACAGGTTGCCATCTGGCCTGTATCTGACATACACCGCATCCCCATCATCAAGGGCGTTCATTGCCTGATTGAGCACCATGCTGAAGTAGATGGAGAAGAGGATCGGTGCCAGAACACAGCCCTCTTCACGCCATTGACAATGGGGAAGGGCTCTGACAGGTCACTGTTCAGTCTGACTTGTCCGTGTTGGTCCTTATGAAGCTTCATGATGATGTTAAGGAACTTTGGGGGGCAGCCGAGCCGTTCAAGAATAAACCACATTCCCTGCCTGTTCACGGTGCCAAAGGCCTTAGTCAGATCAACAAAGGTGATGAAGAGGCCTTTGTTTTCTTCACGGCACTTCTCTTGGAGCTGGCGGAGAACAAACACCATGTCCGTGGTGCTCCTGATGGCCCTAAATCCACATTGGCTCTCTGGGAGATGGTCCTGGGCGATGGTGGGGGCCAGTCTGTTTAACAGGATTCTCGCAAGGATCTTTCCGGCGATGGAGAGCAGGGTGATCCCCCGGTAGTTTGAGCAGTTCGACTTCTCGCCTTTGTTCTTAAACAGGGTGATGATGACTGCATTTCGGAGGTCTTGAGGAAGGCTGCCCTGTTCCCAGCAACATACAAATAGGCTGTGCAGTCTCTCTAATAGAGCTGGACCGCCATGCTTCCATATCTCAGGCGGGATTCCGTCAACTCCGGCAGCTTTGCAAGGTTTCAGCTGTTTCGTTGCCTCCTTGAGTTCTTCGATGGCAGGCAACTCATCCAATTCAGCCTTGATGGGTTGCTGAGGAATACGGAGGATGGATGGCATGTTGAAAGAGCGATCTGCATTGAAAAGAGTCCTGAAATGTTCCGACCAGCGGTTCAGGATTGACATCTTGTTGGTGAGCAGTGTCTGACCGTCGGCGCTGCGCAGCGGGCTCTGAATTTGGTAAGATGGGCCATACACTGCTTTGAGGGCTTCATTGAATCCTCTGATGTTGCCGGTATCTGCACATTGCTGGGTCCTCTCAGCAAGGTCGGTCCACCATTCATTTTGGATCAAGCGCAGTTTGCTCTGGAGATGACTGCATATCTGACGAAAAGCAGCTTTCTTTATGGGACAAGATGGCTTGGCAAGGTGTGCCTGGTGTGCAGATCTCTTTCATGCTAGTAATTTTTGGATTTCATCATTATTCTCGTCGAACCAGTCTTTGTTCTTTCTGGAGGTGTAGCCTAAGACTTCAGCAGCTGACTCTTGGATAGTGTTTTTGAGCTGGTTCCAA
This sequence comes from Theodoxus fluviatilis, assembly GCA_034096865.1. Classification (NCBI taxonomy): domain Eukaryota; kingdom Metazoa; phylum Mollusca; class Gastropoda; order Cycloneritida; family Neritidae; genus Theodoxus; species Theodoxus fluviatilis. The sequence goes on along the minus strand of JAWQFJ010034955.1, from coordinate 51,322 downwards.
ATGGATTCAGGGCATAGGTCTTGGGGGGTTGAGGCTGCCTCCAGTTTCTCCAGGAGATTGTTCTGAAATATCAGTTTTACTTCTGGAGACTGGAGGCAGCTGACTTTGAGCTTTTTACAGGGGCTCCTCTGTTTCTCAGTTTAAGCTTGAAGTGGAGCCTCAGCATGCAGCGGACAAGGCGATGGTCAGTGTGACATTCTGCGCTGGTGAGCAGGACATCTTTTAGATCACGCTGGCGCACAAGGATGTAGTCGATGAGGTGCCAGTGTTTGGACCTCGGGTGCATCCAGGTTGTTTTCAGTCTGTTCTTCTGCTGAAAGATGGTATTGGTGATAACGAGCTCTTGCTCCATGCAAAACTCCAGCAGCAGGCATCCATTGTCATTGCAGTTGCCAATGCCGTGCTTTCCCAGAGCCCCTTTCCACGCTTCAGAGTCTCGACCGACTCGGGCGTTGAAATCGCCGAGGAGGATAATTTTATCTTTGGCAGGGGTGTTCTGGACAATGCTTCGCAAGTCTCCGTAGAACTTGTCTTTCTCTGCTGGGTCGGCTTGAAGTATTGGAGCGTACACGCTAAATAGCGTGACATGCTGCTGCTTTTGTAGCGGGAGGAGCATGGGGATAATGCGGTCCGAATGACCGATCGGCAGGTGTTCAAGCCTGGAGGCAATGGTGTTCTTAACCACAAAGATTATAGGTAACACAAAGATAGCTCATGCCGAGCTTTTGCTATATAGAGTTACAAGACGCTCGGAACGCAGCGCCCCAAGCGGCCTGGACTATGGGGAAGTAATCACACTGCTTAGATACATGTAAAAAGTGCTTGTTTGTCGACGCGTTTCTGATGCATTCCGGTCATGTTTGTGAATACATTTACGGTGTAATGTGTAATAAAATGATTTGCTGCAATAATGGGGGTGTTTTGGCTTTGTTTTTTTGTAGCAGGCGTTGTGAAATCGAAATATTTGGTTCATCGAAATGTGAGCCTATAGTCCATTTCAACATTGCTCTGTCAGTGGAGACAAAGATTATTCGTCTGCTAGCCATCTAAGTACATACGACCGGTGAGGTTTGTTTACTTATCTTCTGTGGGTTTTGTGCAGAAAGTATACGTTAAAACAGTCTAATATGACTATTTTCGATTAGTTTTTAATCTAATTAATATTTTTGCATGCTTTAACGCGGCCGGATCTTTGGCATAACTCCCCGGGCGTGCGAAGTCAGTAGCGTCCACTGACAGAGCAATGTTTAAACGGACTATAGGCTCACGCGCATGCGCAGAAGCATCCATTTAGATGAACCAAATATTTCGATTTCACAACGCCTGCTACAAAAAAACAAAGCCAAAACACCTCCATTATTGCAGCAAATCATTTTATTACACATTACACCGTAAATGTATTCACAAACATGATCGGAATGCATCAGAAACGCGTCGACAAACAAGCACTTTTTACATGTATCTAAGCAGTGTGATTACTTTCCCATAGTCCTGGCCGCTTGGGGCGCAACGTGTCTCGATCCTCATAACAATGAGCTAATGAACTATCTTTGTGTAACCTATAATCTTTGTTAACCATGAAGCCGACGCCTAACAGGTGTTTTTCTGCTGCAAGTTTGCCTGACCTGTATAGTGTGTAGCCCGCTGTGTGCTCTTGGAGACTGCCTTCCTCTGCAAGGCGTACTTCGCTGAGAGCAGCAATGTTGATGTTCAATCTTGCCAGTTCGTGAGCGATGAGAGCAGAGCGACTCTCTGGGCGATTGCTGTCAGTTTTATCAAGCATAGTTCTGATGTTCCAGCATGCAAGTTGTAGTCCTCTGGCAGGACTGGTGGTTTTTGTTTTCAATTCTTTCGTTGTGGTTCGACCGCAAATAAGATGCCCGTTGAGCGCGGCAAGCCAACTGGGTGGGATGGAGACGAGCTTTTTTTAGGCCACCTTTTCTAGGCCCCTCTCCATGTGAAGCAAGCAGTGCTGACCCTAAACAGGGCTGCTTGGTCCTACAGGGTGCTGCTGGGCGGTGTCGTCGTCTCCGGGTCGACATCGGACGACCAATATCCTGTACCGCATGCATGCAGGATTGGAACTGCGGCTTCCAGTGTCATCTTCACCTGCCGTTTCGCCCCTTTCCCATCACTACAAGACTTGTGAAAGTAATTTGCGCGCAGAGCAAAGCCTTTTATGGAAGACGCCAGGACAAAAGGTCGCCGTGACCCGCATGCGCGGCGCCCCTGCACATACGAGGGTAACCCACGCTAGCAGTCGACTTCCAGGCAGAGAGCCGAACACACGCTGTCCGTCCCGTCTTGCGAGTATAACATTTTCTCAGCTCAATAACCGCCCTCATGCCCCTCCAGCCGCCCATCCTTTCACAGTTTCTTTTCTTGCGGGGATAATTATCAAATTGGTTAACTTCTACACACACATACACATGCGTACACACACACAAACACACTTTTCTGTGCTGGGTACATTCAGGTTTGCATGGACATGTGTTTGAATTGTATTTTGGAACAGCCCCACTTGGGTCACGTTGATTGACGACCATCGTGCCCCCCTCAACCCCCCTCCCCTCCAAATTTTTCTTTCCTTGTACATTTGGCATTATTTATGACAGTGCCTCCCACTCCCTGATTTTTCTTTCCTTGTACATGTGGGATTTTTCATTGACATGTGTTTGCGGCGGCGTGTCCGAATTGTAACTTCGGAACCGCACCACTTGTATTTGGGAACAGCCCAAAATGTTCCCGTTTGAATGACGTACAGCGTGCCTCCCCGAAATTTCTTTACTTGTACAGTTGGGATTTGTCATTGACATGTGTTTGCGGCGGCGTTTCCGAATTGTTATCTCGGAACTGCCCAACCCTTTACGTTTGATTGTATTTTGGGAACAGCCCCAAAAATTTTCCCGTTCGAATGAAGTACATGGTGCTCCCCCCCCCCGATTTTCTTTCCTTGTAGTTTTCACGTTTGATTGACGTCCATAGTGCCTCCCCGTTCCGAATTTTCTTTCCTTGTACATTTGGGAATGCGGGTCGCATACCTACTCTTGTCGACCTCCAACCCTTCTTCTTCAATCACCATCCTGTACATCGATTTACATGTCCCACCTATGTTGTTTTCCATGTACTGAATGGTTACTCGTTTGATCGAGTCCCCAGAGACTCTAGGAAGGGTAGGAGCCATGCTTTTCCCATTAGGGTTTTTACCGCAGGTCCTCCCTTCCTCGTGGCGCTTGTATCACCCAAATGGAGCGGAACTCGCTCGCTTCCCTCCTTGCCAGATTAAAAGGAGTCACAGCTGCAGTTTTCAGTTACCAGAACTGAGGCTCTGCTGTGGCCATTCGCAAACGCAGACCCGTTTTCATTGTGTTTTCTTCTCTGCATGCCCCTTGATATCACATTATGGCGGCTAACATAAAAGGAGAGGACGTGGACGTGAACGTGTCGTTTGAGCCTGCGCAGTGGAGTTTTAAGGTGAGGTTCGGTGTGCGCAGTACCGGACCCACCCTTTACACCCGAGGTTCATCTGCCATGGCCTAGCAAGCCGGGACGGTGACAGTGAGGTCCTTGGGTCGTAGGTTTTACATCAGTTTCCCTCTCCTAGACGGACTGCCTGACGAGGCTAACGAGCTCCATCTGCCCGGGTTTGAAATCAGAGTTGTCCTTCTCCTAGACTGGTTGACAACCAAGGCTTATGAGGCCAGTCTGCCCAATTCCCGGTTATACCGCCGAGTGCTCGGTCGCACCTGTAGGAAGCTTTGTGAGCAACAGGCGGACCACGTGAAGGTGTTCCTGCAGGAGCAGTTTGGTAGGAGAGGCCATGTGCGTGCATGTGCAGCGAACTGCATTGCATCAGCAGTCACTACCCCGGGATGGGAGAGGCTATATGCTGCGCGTCACCTTCCATTTGTTGTGCGGGACGTAGGGCCCAGACCACAACACCACCACCCCCAGATACACACAGACACACACACACACAGACACAAACACAAACACACTGACACACACAGAAGCGCACACGGACACAGACACACACACACAGACACACACACATATACACACAGACCCAGACACATACACACACAGACACACACACACAGACACACACAGAGAGACACACACACAGACACACACACACAGAGACACACACACAGAGACACATACACACACAGACACATACACACACACACACACACACACACACTCACACACACACGCACACACACAAACACAGACACGCACACACACAAAAACACACACACACACACACACACACACACACACACTTCTAGCCAAAAACACAGAATGTAGCGAAGACACTCCTCACCAGTGAGAAGGCTGACGACCAGGCCTACGATGACAACAGTCAGTATTCCGATGGCTCCATAATACATGTAGGAGATGTGGTAGAAATTATCCAAGCCTTGCCTGCAAAAAGTAGAATCCAATGCAACAAGACAGGATGAAAAAGTCAAGTAACGCAAATAATCTGGACGACAGCGACAGTGAGAAAGGCGCATCTATTGTTTTCTTCCCAAGATTCCGAAGGAGAGACACGAGAGGTTCTGGAAGCATCAAATCAAAAGAAAAAAAAATATACAAAGTAATTACTGCAGACACAGGGTCAATTATTTGTCTGTCTACTTTTACAAAGCCAGAGACATAATTGTTTGAGCACATACAACGTAAAACAAATCTATTTAATCGTTTGTCTGTGCAGGGAAAAGTACAACATTATCAGCACTTGCTTTCTATATCCCCCTACTTCACACAAACATTCTACACCAAACTCGCACCCTTACAGTGGAACTGTGGTGCTTGGTGTAGAAGACGTCACGCCCATCCAAGTGACGTTTGCTGACATGGCGGAGAGGGTCGAAGTAGGGAAGGTGAGGTTGGAGGGGTCAAAGGTTCCAGAAAAGTTGAACGGAGACAGGGAGGCCGTGGTGGAACAGTTGCTGGCGGGCAGAGGCAGTATTGTAGGACCCACGCCTTTGATGCTGGCTCCAACACTTATCCAGGCGGTCATCGCAAAACCCGCCACAGCGCCCACTGTCGCTCCCTGAGAAGACAAAGCAATGTTGCATAGACACGAACACTTTGAAATATCTAAATATCTTTACAAGTTCATACCTGCTGCAACCCTGTGTCGTAAAATCTGTCCGTGCGTGTAATTCTATGTGCGAATAAATACACGGTGAAAAAAAATACGATGCACCTACCATTCTGTACGACTGTATTAGCGTCCGTTCAACGTCTATGACGTGCTAAAGGAGAACATAAGTAATAAGTATTTACTTTCCTAGAGTCTTGTCTAAAATGTAGAGATGACACCTGGTTTTAAGCAAAATTAAACTGGCAATGTGTTCACTGGGGTCCCATGCATATAGAATTAGAAGGCAAAAGATTTAAAGATAGATATAGGTGTAATTGCCATATGTAGGCAAATCATTAATTTCCATTTAATATCAACAGCATCTGTGGTTGACCAAAGACATTATCTAACGGGACTGCCAACTCCGCCGAATTGCACTAGAGGTCCCGGACTCAGTAATTTGTGGGAACATTACTTCTGATGAGCCACTATTATACAATTGCTGCGCTGTTCACTCTGCAATGAAAGCTCACTAGCTTAAAATATTAATTCGTCAGTCTGAAGAATATTTCTTGAGGACTAGTACAGCACCTAAACTTTTGCAATAAAATTAATGGCAACACTGAAAAATCACGCGTATATTCCCGCGCTGGTCTGGCATGAGTAAACAAATTCATCGACTATGAATTTTTGCTTCATTTCGCTCAAAGTGTCTTTGATCATGAAAGAAATACATAACTTTATTTTAATCTTCGAATTAATTAAATGCAGATACACACGAAAGACACTACTATGTAAAAACACGATCATTACTAGTCCACTGTAGCTGCCATTCTACAGGAAGTGATGTTCCCACGAATGTCAAAACGTCACAGAGAGGTCACATGACAAATCGCGTCAAAGCTGCAGAAACTGGCAGTCCCGTTAGACAGTGTCTTTGGGTTGACGTACAGGAAATCATACCTATGTATGAATGTTTCAATTCAAGAAACTGGTACGAAAGTAATGAGACCTGGCTCAATCATTTTGTCTTCGTCTAAAACATCACCACCGTCAGTAATTTCGTGTTCGTCAAGGATAGCGTCGAGATGATGGATTACTCATACATGTACTTCCATTGTGATGGCAAACTTTGCCTTGTAAGTTTTGTCCCAACGAAATGGAGAGGAAGAATATGGCAGTCGCTAATTAATTCCTTGCAGCCAATACCTTCCAGTTCGCACTCGG